>VWZV01002492.1:394152-438022 GCA_013397155.1 Irena cyanogastra
CGGCCCCGCTGTGTCGCGGCGCAGAAGCCGGCCGTGCCCGGGGTTGGGCCGCTCACCGGCGTGCTGGTCCCGCGGCCACAGGTAGTAGGTGGCGGGGATGACGATGAGCCCCACGAAGCTGGTGAGGAAGTAGAAGAACGTGTTGCCGCTGTCGTCGTACTGGAACTGCTGCCCCGCCATGGCCGCGCCGGCCGCCCGTCTCCGCCGCCGCCGCTGCCGCCGGCGGCCCCCGGTGTCGCCGCCCCGGGATCCCGCGAGATCGCAGGCACGCTCGCCCGCCCGCCCCTCGCCAGGCCGCGCAAGGAGACGTGTCACTACTCAGCCACCATAGCCCGTGTGGCGTCACGGGCGTGCCCGCCCAGAGCCCCCCGCCCGCCGCCGATTGGCTCGGGCCGAAGCCCCGCCCCTCAGGAAGCACTAAATCCCGGGATCTGGGATCCAGGGGATCATGGCGTGGGCCGGGCTGGTGTGGGGTGCTTCTGGCTGTGTGGTTTAGTGTCCCTGCTAAAACAGGGTGGCTTCAGGGCACGTGCCACAGAATCGCAGGTTCGCTAAGGCTGAAAGAAATTTCTGGATCTCGCCCAAACCCCTCCTGCCAAGGAGCAGGTGACAGCACCTAGAGCAGGTGACACAGGAGCCCGCCCAAGCGGGTTTGGAATGTCTCCAGAGAGGGACAATTCACCACCCGCCCGGGCAGCCTGTTCCAGTGCTCTGTGACCCTCCCATGTAAAGTTCTTCCTCACGATGAGGTGGAGCTCCTTGTGTTTTGGTTTGTGATTGTCCTCACTCTCGCTGTGCACCACTGAAAAGAGTCTGGCACCATCCTCTTGACAAATGCCTTTAAGTAATTTATATGCGTTGATGAGATCCACTCTTAGTCTTCTCTTCTCCAGACTAAACAGGCCCAGGTCCCTCAGTCTCCCCTCATAAGAGAGATGCTCCAGAGCCTCATCATCTCTGCTGGACCATCTTCAGTAGCTCTTTGTCTCTCTGGTCCTGAAAAACCCAAAACTGGACACAGCACTCCAGATGCGGCCTCACTAGGGATGCGTAGAGAGGTAGGATCACCCTTCTTGACCTGCTGGCCACACTCTTCCCAATGCACCCCAGGGTACCACTGGCCCTCCTGGCCACAAGGTTGCTGCCAGCCCATGGTCAGCTTGTCACCCACCAAGAGTCCCATGTCCGTCTCCACAGAGCTGTTCTCTAGTACACCAGTCTCAGCCTGTACTGGCACTTATTCCTCCCCAGGTGCAGTATCCTACATTTCTTGTTGAATCTCATTAGATTTCTCTCCACCTAATTCTCCAGCCTATCAAGGTTCTGAATCCATTGAGCAGGATAGGATTGCATCCGTATGGTTCTTGATGCATCTGCAATGAGGAAGACTCCGTGACCTCTCTGGGCAACCTGTTCCAGTGCTCAGTCACCCGCAAATAAAGACATTCTGACTCACGTTTGTGTGGAACTTCCTGTGCTTCAGTTTCTGCTTGTTGCCTCTTGTTCTGCTCCCACCAAGAAGAGCCTGGGAACAGGAAAGTATTTCAGACATAATAGAGTTCTGAGAATTTAGAGGGTGAGCCCTCAGCAAACATGTGAGAGGAAACATTTAAAATGTGTCTAATTCCGAATTTAGTTGCAGGGATGATCATGCTCTACAAGGGGTTGTGACCCTAAAGGTGTAAAATCAAAAGGCAGGTACTGTGATCGTCCTATTCACACCATTAATGGCAACCTACCTCTTTGAGCGAGACAACATTGCTGATCATGCCCGTTTGTGGGAATATGCCCATCTCTACAGATTCACGGTCCAGTGTACAGCCACTCATAACTGTGATCCTATAAAAATCTCACATCTTCGGTTCTTATAAGTTCAGGCTATGGGAAACTGTGACACAGAAGCAGCAATGGCATCCCATGCAAGAGAAGCATTAGGCATACCTTAGAAAGAAGTTCTGTTCCAACATTAACAAAGACTCATGTGGGAAGTGGAGAGAAAGGTAACACGGTGCCACAACCAATGAGATGAGCACCAGATATCCTGGTGTCATGATATGGTAATCTGTGAATGGATGAAATCTCTAGTTTTTCTTGGAAATTATTTTGTGTTAATTAATTTTTTAAAAATAAAAAATTCTAATTTTTTCATTGATACGCTCTGTAATCACTTCTGGTTAGATCCTTGTAGGGTTCATAGGCAAAGTTCAAGATATTTCTTTCCATGTCCTTTGCTATATACCCTGAGTACTGCACACTTCCTGCAGTGATGGCGACTTGCAGTAGATGTTTTGGAAGATCCCTGAAAGCATTAAAACTCATGTCCCTCTGGGTTTCTAGTCCTTAATGTTTTACAGCAAGGCAGTGAAAAGCTGCTGTGCACAGGAAAGAAGACATGACAGGTAAAAACCTACACATGTAATCAGACCAGTTTTGTAAGCAGGGGAAATGCTCTTCCTCCAGCTGTGTTCATCTGCTGACTTTGCTGCTTCAGGCAGACAAAGAGACAGAGCTTTCACAGACTATTACGTTCCTGCAGGTTTTGTGAAAGCAGCCCGTTAGATGAGGAAGGCTTGTGGGGGCACCAGCTTGAAGGACGAGCGGTGGGTGAGCCAAGATCTTACAAGGCACTGTAAAATCCTCACAGGAAGCAGCATAAGTAAGTGTCCCGTAGAAAAATCTCTGGTCAATGCATTCAGAAGATCACAGGAGTCAGATCAGGAGGAAAGCAGACACTGCTCCTGTTGCAGATCATCAGATAGTTTCTTAATGCCACTGTTTTGGAACCCAGTTACAGGTTTTCTATCTGTTGTTGGCAACATCTCTCCTTTGCCCCATTGGTGTGTCGGGGGATTAGTTGCCTGTAGCATTAACTGACGTAGTGAGGGAATCATAAGGGGCTGCTTTCAGCCTTATCCTGTTTCTGCTTTCTCCCTGCCAGCCTGTTCCAGGTATTAGCCAGGAGCCACTGGAAAAGAGGGCCGGAGAAAAATAATTCCTACTGTCAGCTCTGATATGCAGGTTTCCCCCCATAACTGAACAGCAGCGAGCAGAGAGCATTCTAACCTAAACCCCTATGGTTTATTTGAGTGCCGTTCCTTACATACCCAATTTCCCTATGAGTGACAGGATCCCTTGCTTCCCAGGAAAAAGGAAGAAGCAATGTCTCTTTTTCTACCCATGGGCTGTCTGGAAGGTCACTCAGGTGAAAACAACCCCAGCTCCTTGGCTTTGAGAAGCAATGTGGTCCACTGCAGGTGAAGATAACATTACGGGATATCTTGATTAGATAACTGTTTGTAACCTAAAAGAATCTGATCTTCCCAAAATGCTCTCAAAACGCTTTAAGGACCTGTTATGCCAATTCACCAAAGTGCCCTTTTTTTGCAACACAGCCCTGTCATGGTACAAGCAGTCGTCGTGAGCCCTTCCACATGAGCAGGGTCTGCACAGGTGGATTCTGCAGCCATGGGAGCTGCTCCCAGCATCTCACAGCACACTTCTGCCATCCACCTGGCTTTCCTTCAGCACCCTACAGTAGATTCAAACTACTCAGTGTCCCACGTGTGGTCGTTTGCACAGTGGTTTCAGTCACTGGCACCTCTGCTGCGTATCCCCTGCTGGTGTTTCTCATCTCACGGGAGATTGCCAGCTGCTGAGTGCCTCTACCACACCTTCAGGCTTTTATCAGTCTTAGTTACAGAAGTGCAGCTGGGTGAGTTTAATCCAATCTTAATCCCTAATTGTATGAGCCAGGGACCCAAATTACTGGAAGAAGAAAGTGTGCTTTCACAATGTCCCCAAATCTCTGTGGAAGAAAAGCAGTGACAGATCTGGAATGGTGCCAAAGATTACAATCGGACTGGTTTAGTGAGTAGGAATGGTGAAACTTGGAACAATTCAGCTGTAACAGATACGTACTTTCCAAACAGAACAGAAGATTTATGACTCTAAAATGGAAATTAAAACCTAGCGGATATGTTGTACGCTGTGGGAATTTGTGTCCCATATGTCATGACCTTCCTAATCTTCTATGAGATGATGGACTGCCTTCCCGCAGCTGACAGTCTGGAGAGCAGCTATCTCAGGAGGTAATGACTGGCCGGCAGATGGTGCTGTGGAAATTATGCATAGCAGGCACCATAACAGGGTTCGGCTCCAGGCTTAGGCGGAATCAGTAACTCGAAAACAGACTCTTGTATAAAGTCCTTTTTATTAACAGTGCTCCAGATCAATTTAGGCACCTCCGAAGATGGACCCAAACAAAGAAATCCCTTAGCAAAGAAATACCTTTACAATCTAAGTTCACCCCTCATGTGACAGCTAGGACCAACGGTGATATTGGAGTCTGGGGTCTTCTTACATTTTATTGATTATTTTGCTGCTTTGTTAGTAGGAAATTCTAAGTGGGCATCTCCTTAGACAATATACAGTGGTTCTGTATCCTGTTTCACATCCTCTTAGGTTGTTTTCTTCTGGTTCTGTAGTTAGCTACTCGGCATGCTGTGATGTGGATGTCACAGCACATATACTACAATCTACAGGCTTTGCATAGTCTAGCTATTAATGTTTAAGCTGCTAGTGATAAGTTGAAACTAGCATCTTCTACAAGTCCTCCCTTTCTTTTTATTAACATTGCTCTTAAATGGGAGCAGAGTACCCTAAGGTGTTGAGTACAGCAAGTGTTACCACATTTAATACAAACAAACATTATTTCAAAGATCATCATAAAAATGAATAACCTATAAAGAATTGATTTTGCCCAAACTCTAAATCTGGTACCCAGGAGGTGAGCCAGTATTTCTTTCTGAAGTATGGGTGAAGAAGGGACCATACTTCTTGGAATCTTGCTGAAATATTGTCCTATTATATTTTTTTGCATTTTTTTTTTTTACTTGTTCCCACAACTTTGGACGTTGGCTGAAGTCCTTCCGCTCTGGTCAATGTACATGGAACAACTGGTATTACTAATTGTGCGTGCCTTCCCTTGTGAACTAAGAAAATTAAGCTGCTGTCACTAGCGAGTGTTTTTATCCACATGCTGCAGCCATATCCATATAATCTATTTGCAATCTTTGGAATGGGAAAAATGCTCATGGTCAATTTCACAAATCAATTTTATAGGTAAAAATTTATGACAGGTGGAACAGGTATTAGCAACTCTTTTTGTAGCTGCGTAGACACCCAGATCTGCCCATACTTGTTGTACTTGATTAGCCACTGCTTCCTTTCTTCCCTGAGCTTCATCATGGAACCACTCAGTTTTCAGTTATTTCTTCAGTGAGACAAGTTTTTCCCCTATTGTTCATATTCCATCTTCAGTCTTGCACTGCTTCCAACTTTTTCCACAGTTCCTTTTCTTCACTTGTCACACCTGATTGGTCATAATCCTTCGGGATGGCCAACATCAGGCCACGAGCTCTTATCTGAAGTAACTGCCTTAATGTTCACTGCAGGCTGATGTACTGTGGCCTTTGCTGTTGCACCAGTTAAGACATTCTCTTTGCTGATTACAGTAGAACCACAGCAATTTCTTTGGGAAGTTGAATTGTGTCCAACAAGTCCCAGATTTCTGTTCCATTAGCCACACCTTTTCCTGAAGGGGTGGGACATGCTCATTCTTTCCACAATATGCCTATTGTGTGGCATACACCAAAAGCACACCTAGAATCTGTATCAACACTTACTCACTTTCTGCTTCCCAGGCATTGCTGCTCAGGCTAAGGCAATTAACTCTGCCCCTTAAGCACTAACTGTTGCTGGAAGGGCTCTGGCATCAGCAACCTGCCACTGTTCCACAATTGTGTAGCCAGGCTTTTGCTGCCTGTGCAAACAGTAGGATGATCCATCTGTGAATAAAACAAGACCTGGGTTTTGTCTTTCTGTGATCTGCTCATGCCTGATTTATGATCTGGATTACCACGTCACATCAGTGGAGCCCTTCCCCTTCTCCTGGTACTGGTAATAGTGTTGCCAGGTAGAATCACATATTTACATTTAAAAGAGTTAGTTTGTATTTATGTGCACTTTGGGGAGACAGGGCTTGTGAAGTAATTCAACTTTATGTGGCACATAGATTGTATCTGGGTGCCCTAATACTAAGGACTGAGTTTTTTCCCCTATTGTAGCTGCCACTGACATGGATCTCATGTATGTTACAGCTCCAGCTGCCACCAGATCCAGTTGGACAGAATAAAATGCCACAGGTCTTCGATGAGGTCCTAATTTCTGCATTAACATTCCACTACCCACTCTTCTTTTGTATGTATCTACAGTGTAGTCTGGAAGTCGTAAAGGTGGAGCCAAAACCAAGGACCCTTTTATAGCTCTGAAGGATTTTTCCCATTCTGGCCCCCATGTAATGGGTTCTATTTCTTCATTTTTTCTTGTTTCTGTCAGAGATTACATTAGTTCCCTAATCCTTGTATCCACAGCTGGCAAAACCCAGCTGCACCTAAGAATCCTCACAGCTGGTTTTGGTTGGTTTTTTTTTAACTGGCCAAAGAATTTCAATTACAACATTTACTCTTTCAGTATCTATTACTTGCTGTCCTTCCTTTAAAACAAATCACAGATATTTTACTCCCATTTGACACAGCTGGAGCTTGGATAGAGATGTGCCCTTGGTTGCTAAGACAGTACATAAATGTTTAATATCTTTCAAACAGTCATTGCAATTTCTACTAGGTGTTAGAAATACATTATCTACATATTGCACTAAAACTGATCCACCAGGTAACTCAATATCCTTTAAATCTTCTTTTAATATCTGAGAAAATATGGTGAAAGGCTCATTAAACCCCTCAAAGGGCAAGACCACATCAGCTGAAGTTTCTTCCAAGTGATTGCAAACAAGGGATGGCTTTAATGTGGGAATACTGGAGAGCACTGCAGTCAGATCAGTCACAGTAAAACATGTAGCCGAGTGCATGATCTGCAAGAGTGCAGGAGAGGAATCTGGCATTGAGGGGTGTGAGACATGCTGGTTAGTTGCTCTCGAATCTGGAATAAATTGAAACTCAGGATCCCCATCTTTATCCAATCTGGGTTTTTTTTTTTCCAGCTGGTAACATTGGGGTTTTATATGAGAATTCAGACACTTCCAAGATTCCTTGGACAAGGCGCTGACCTCCTTCGTTTTGCTTACTTTTCCCTGCTTCCCGGGGATGGGATGCTGCTCACAGCAGAGGGCGCGCCTCCCTTTGTTTTCAGGCATATTTGACAGCCTCACGGCAGTTCCCGTCTGACTCCGCATTTCCCTGGGCACCACTTCCAGGGGTTTAGGGATCTCTAGGCTCCTGAGCTTCAGATGTTACACATATCTCCGTGATTGTCAAATCAGGACTCCGAATGATATATGCAATTGTACATCCAGAGATCTCTTCCTAATAAAAAAGACAGGGACACTTCTCCAAACACAAATCTTCTCCACATCCCTTTATTTCCTATTTCTTACAGTAATTTTCACATCCCATAAACTCAGATTTCCACAGTTCTTGCCTTCAGTCATTGCAGATTACTTCATGATTCCTGTCTTACATCTCCCATGATGCTCCCTTTTGTGCAGTGGGCATTTTCTTTGCCAGTGACCAAGTTCCCCATAGTAATGACACTTTTCCTTCCACTTAATTACAAATCTTCTCCTTTTTTTTCCCCCCCAAATCTGCTATCTGACCTACCTCTGCCCTCTCTTCAAGGGGGAAATCCCTTCCCTCATGCTCTTAGTTGTAAACTCTTTGCCAGTACTGCCACTAAAAGACTAGCCTCTTGTTGCTTTTCCTGTTTCTTTCCCTTTGCAAGTTCAGCTCTATGTGTGTTTCTTCCCATCCATCAAACATAAACATGTAACACATAAACATAACCATAAAACTTGGGGGTTTTGTCCCCCCTTGCCACCCAGTCATATGTTCTTTAAAATATTTCTGTGTATCTGGGGTGACCAACAAATACTCTTGCCACTAGCTCATTGTTAAAGATCTGTGTGGTCATTCCTCTGTGTTTTGGTAAATCCCACTACAGTCATCTTCAATATCACTAAGGTGTTCCTGTAGCCTCTGCCTACATTCCTGTACTTTGGTGCAGTTCACTTCAGGTTCTCCACAAGCTCTAATAGCTTCCATTAAATTGTACCTCAATTCAGGGCATCCCCTTCTCCATGTTGGGTACATTCCCCATACCTGTATGCCAAATATGTGTGCCTTACTCTGATCAAGCCACGCGCACCTCTCCTACCATGCTTCTGAGCTGGAATTTGAACCCACTTGAAGCCAGAATATCCAGAATTTAGTGGTGGAATTTTAGCACTCATCAATCAGTGTCTCCTGTCCTCAAAGTTCTCAGGTGATGCCAGCAGCTGGACATTTGGAGACCAGAGCATCCAACATCTAGGGCTGGATGCCTAGAGTTCCACTGGGTCCCCAAACTGCTATGGAAACTTCACACAGCAGCCACCACAGCAGGGTTCAACTCCAAGCTTTTACCAAATCAATCAATTGAAAAGAGATTTTTTCTACACAGTCCTTTTTATTAATAGCACTACAGCTCGAGCTGGTTGCCTCCAAAGAGGGACCCTGACCAGAGAGATCCCTGGGCAATTATTTCCTTACAGTCTAAACTCCCCACCCCTCATGCAACAGTTCCATAATATTGGGGTCTGGGATCTGCTGGTATTGCATTGGTTTGATTTCCTTGCTGTTTCAGTACTAAATGGTCATCTTATCCAATAAACAGTGCTTCTACATCCCATTTAACATCCTCTTATGGGTGTTTTGGCTGATTCTGTAGTTTTGACCAATTCTGTAGTTAGCTATTTGGCATGTTGTGATATGGTTGTTATAATTCATGTGCCACAGTCTATAGGCTTTGTCCACTCTAGCTATTAACGTTTAAGCTGATAGTGCTAAATTTCTACAACTTCTTCTACAACAAGATGGCAATCCAACACAATGCTGGCACATTCTCCAGCTCATGCTGCTGCCAAACAAGTCTGATGAGAAGGTGATGAATTTCCAATGATTTGCCAGTTTTGTAGGTACACTAGCTCCCAGTAAAATGCAGTGTGGCATTACATAAGACTAGCATATCTGGGCCATCAAAGCAACAAAAGAAAGGTGAGAAAGAGAGAAGAAAACAGGCTTACATGGCATATTTCATTGAAATGGGCATTGCTAACAAAACAGCTCTTTGTGAGGGCTTCAGAAGAACCTGTCACCACGGAAAAGCTACAGACACCAGAAAGGCACCAGGATCTGCACTGTGTGTGGCTGGGATCCACCTCAGGCTGCCCAGCCATGCTGGCTGGGCTCGCAGTCCCTGTTTTGGTTCTGCTCCTGATCCACACTGCAAGCAGTGTCGCACAGGAGCCTTTATGTTTCACCCAGCTAATTTAGAAGCGTTCTTTCTCTGTGTCTATCCTGTGACACAAGATGGTCCATTCTTCCAATTACTTCCAGTCAAAAGTTTAGTGTGACCACCCTGAAGAGCCATGAACTCTGTTGTTTTTGATGCAAATAACACTAGTGTCGTCCAGAGCCATAGAGGAGTTCTAACATGACCATACAAGGAAGCAAGGTCCCATGTTTTAACCTCTTCTTGAACTGCCTACAGGAGTGTAGCTCCCTCTTGGCATTGCCCCATTTTACATACCCCAATGTCCAATTTGCTTCCCAACAGGGGTAAGAAAATATTTGTTTGTTTCCTTCCTAACATTTTTGTGCAATTTCCACAAATACCCCCATAGATCCACTCCTGGCTGGGCACAAAGATTGTGTCAGACCTATAGGAATGGGATGGGGAAAGTGAAGGAGAAAAGCTGAAGGGTAGGGACATGGAAGTCTGTAGGATGGATGCCATGGTTTAACCTCAGCTGGCTGCTGAAGGACAAGATGAATCCAGTTGGATTGCAGAGGGGAAAGACATGCAGCTGGCTTTATGTATTGCACAGTGAGATTCCTTATATAAACTGGGGGCGCTGCCTGTGGTCTGGCTGGGCATCGGTCAGAGGGTGGTGAGCAATTGCTATACAATACTGTGTGTTACCATTACTGTGGTTGCTCTGAGCATGTTAACCCCATTACAGTAAAAATTACCCAGGACAAGCACATCAGTGAAGGAACAAGGGCTGGTTTCAGCTGGCAGCTCCGTCCCATGCAGCCACTCACTCACTCTCTCCTGGTAGTATGAGGAGGAGAATCAAGAGAGTAGAAGGGAGAAAACTCATGGGATAAAGACAGTTTAACAGGTAAAGCAAAAGCCACACATGCAAGCAAAACAAAACAAGGAGTTCATTCATAGTTTCCCACGGGCAGGCAGGTGTTGGCCACTCCCAGGAGAGCAGGGCTCTATCACACTTAACAGTGACTTGGGAAGACAAACACCATCCCTTCAAATGTCCTCTCCTTTCTCCTTCTTCCCCAGCTTTATAGGCTGAGCGTGACACCACATGACATGAGTGATCCCTCTGGTCAGTTGAGGTCGATTGTCTGGGCTATGTCCTCTCCCAACTCCTTGTGCAGGTCCCTCTCTGGTGGGGTGGGGTAAGAGGTAGAAAAGGCCTTGACTCTATGCAAGGGCTATTCAGCAGAAGCTAAAATATCCCTGAATTATCAGCTCTGTTTCCAGCACAAATCGAATCATGCCCTCCTTATATCAGCTACTGTGAAGAAAGTTAACTGTGTTCCGGGGAAAACCATGACAACGGGAAAAATGAGTTTTCCGGGGCAGTGTGCTGAATACTGCAAAACTTCATCCAGTGAGTAGTTTCAGATGAGAGTAAATTGTGGGGTGTTCCTGTGGAGAGGTGGCAAATTCAGGAAAAAGGTCCTAGAGCAAAGTGCTGGCAGCTTGTATCTCAGTAGTATAGAGGTTACTGGCAGCTCAAAACCCCACAGTGCTCCTGAATAAAGTGCAGTGCTGGAAAAGCCAGTTAAGTGGGAAGATAAGAGCTTAAGCACCTAATATGTTATTCTGTAACATTTGGGCTGTGACTTTCTGGAGTTTTACCCTTAGCAGAAATCCAGTGGTTGAGTTCCATCAGGAATCAATTTGGTTGGCATTTTGGCCTACTTTGTTCTTTCCTGTTGCTTGCTAGGGAGTAACTGTGAGGATGCAATACTGAAGCTGAGCAGTGCTTTGGAAGCTGAGGGTTTCCCACTGACCTAGGGCCAATGCTCTTTTTCTCTTTCTTTCTTTTCCTTCCTTCCTTCCTTCCTCTCTTTCTCTGTCATTGCCCTTTTCTCTGCCTTTCACCCAGCTGCACACAGGGAGCAGCCACAACCAGCCTGCACCTTGAGGAGGTGTTAACTTTGCCACAGGGCTTTACAGGGCACCAGTGCCAAGAATATTAGCAATGAAAGCTGGAGTGTGGTTGCTGCTTCTCTGGAAGTTGGTAAGTGTTATGGCTAAATCCGGCAACTGGGACTCGGGGGCATTATGAGGATAGGCACAACAAAGATGCAATAAGTGGATTATCTGAAAAGTCCACAACCCCCCTTTCCCCCTCTGAGTTTCCCATTTTTGTTTAAATTAACTATTTTATGCCATATTGTTAAACGTGACCTAAAAATTATGTAATAGCGCTGCCTTTAGAAACAGAAAATAGTTCGTAAATTATGCTCACTGCTTGTCACTCAAAGGTCTCCAAACTGTATCTGTTTTGATAGTTGACCTTGCAAACTCAGGAAGACAGAAGTAAGTCACCAAGATTCCTGTTAGTTAAACTATTTTCCAAGCTGATTATGAAGCTTAGAGCTCAAATGGTCTTTGCACAGAAACTCACAAAATACCTTTTCTTTTTCAAGGGTTATCACCACCTAATTCATTTTACCTCTGATTTTGCATTAGAGATATTGCTTACCCCTCTGCTGCTCAGAAATTGCTTGGGAAGTGTGATATTATGGTGCTCCCCATAAGTCTGCCCCAATATACAGCAACCATCTGTTCACCATGGCTGGGCTCTTTTAACAGATGTTGTTTGAATGTTTAAAAGAGGCTTTCCTTGACATTTTATTTATTATGATCGCAACCATGCTGCCAGTGATCAGGAAAAATTCACATTGACACCATTGCCTGGCTGCTACCTGTGCAAGATTTGTGCAAGAAATAGTTGTAAAACCTTTATGTAATAAATCATAAATTAGAACCAGGGAATGTCCTGAGTTGGAGGGGACCCACCAGGATCATAGACTCCAGCTTGTGGCCCTGCACTGGACAGCCCCAAGAATGCCTGAGAGTGTTGTCCAAACACTTCTTGAACCCTGCCAGGCACTGTGACCACTTCCCTGGGGAGCCTGTTCCAGTGCCCACTCGTGCTCTGGGTGAAGAGCCTTTTCCTGATACCAAAACTAATCCTCCTTGACACAACTTCAGGCCATTCCCTCGTGTCCTGTTACTGGTCACCAGTGTTATGCACAGAGGCTCGTACTGACTTCCAGAGAGTTTTTATCATCTTTCATTTATGATTTTTAGTTAACTACCATTCTCTGATTTACTTGGTCCATTGCTTCATTTTAAGGGGCAACTTTGTCTGGGTTTAGATGAACATTTCAGAAGGCAAAAGGTAAAAATTCTTTTTCATCAAGATTGAATTCTAATAGATGTCATGGCAAAAATAAAAAGGACTTTGAAAATTGTTCCTACTGGCTGAACTGATCTATGGTTCCCACTGGTGGCTGGAGCAGACATCTGTTGACCTATACCCTTGTACATAGAACTAGAGGGGTGATGGGAAAGGGCAGCTGAAATGATCGAGGAGATCATCTGAAGATCATCTTACGGGGAGCAAGGAGGCAGGCTGGGGTTCTGCAGAGGAGGTGGCTGAGAAAGGACATACTAGGGGTTTACAAAGCTTTGGCAGCAACAGCCAAGTGGAAGAGCAACTCACAAATATTGCATCAGCAAACATCAGTATGGGGAGACTGGAGGAAACAAGTAGGAGCTTGGTTTAAGAGACATTTGTTAGGCTAATGGCAGTGAACTTCTGTTGCTGGCAGCTACATAAAGCTGGGGGAGTCAAATGGTGTCAGCAAGCTGACTAAGGAATTAAATGGACAATAGATCCATGGGTGGATACTAAAAGGGCTGGGCTAGGACATACCCCTGAACATCCTTAGCACAGTAGCACTAGACAGATACAGCAGAGAAAGGGGCAATGGTCTGTAGCAGGTGGCAAGGTCCATGTGCTCTCTTCTATTAGCCTCTGCCCAGTGAAAGCACCAACGTGTGCTCGTATTCATGTGTACCCACTGCCTTCAGCCCAATTCTCACTGAGAGGTTGCTTTGCCTCAAAAAAGTACTTTTTTTTTTTCCCCATGAACAGGATTCTTGGCTACAGTGTAATCAACAAACTGCTTGAAGACACTTTGACTTTTCTGCTTCTGTATCAAAAATGTCCAGCCCAAATCCATTTTCCCCAGCCCAGGTAATTTCCACTTAGTCCCAACCATTCCAGATGAGATCTTTCATACAACAGGAATTGGCTGTGGGATCAGTCTGGCTGCACAGTTCTGTGATACTCACTTCAATGCTGCCCATGGTAAAAGATGGGAAGTCTGCAATGAATGAAGAAGGGGCTGAAGCCTCTTTTGTAAGGCCTTTGGTTCTAGACTCTGGTCCTCTGCTTGCTGAGCTAAAATAATGGTCATGTGCATTTCAGGCACAGAGGGCAGGGAGTGCAGGGAGAGGTTTGAATCAGAGGGATTTAGCCTGTCCTGGCAGAGATGGGGACATGCACGTCTTTGCTATGAATAAAGCCAGGACACCTCTCCAGGTGGTCCTGACCACAGAGCAAGTCACATCAGGCCAGTACATACACAGTAGCTCCAGCCTAGCCAAACACAGCTTCCAGCCTAGCCAAACACAGCTCTCACAGCTGCAACAGGGAAGACATGCCCACAGTGGGCAGCCTTGCTGCTCAGTGAGGGGGCATTTTAAAGCTTTTTGGGTTTTCCACCATGACTCTGTCAATCTGTATGAAGTAAAGATTGGCGAAAATACCATTATGTGTTTTCATATTTTTTTTTCCTTCACTGATTTCCATCTTTTTTCCTTTTTTTTCCCCCACTCTGTGGCTATTAGTCTGACAGACCCAGAGCTGTTTTGTATTCTCCATCTTATAGGTCAGGCACCAGGTAATAAAGATCTGTAAACCAGATGCAGAGGCTGTGCAAGCATAATGAAAGGAATAATGCAATTCTGTAGAGCTTTTATTCTTGTTCCTCATGAAAGCACTGCACTTTGTGACAAAAATCTGCCACCTCAACCTTTTCAAGCATGGGCTGCTATAGAGAGTTATTACTTTGGTGAGGTGAGGATGTAAGATTGATTTGCACAATGTCATCACACCATGATGACATTGATTCCATTACCAGTATTTATTTTCTAAGCTTTTCCATTTACAGGTCATTTACCTTTTTAAACTACCGTAGCAAATGGAAGGGCCGCGTTCAGTGCCACATCCACAGTTGTACTTGGGCTCCCCCTGTCCCCAGTGTGACACACACACCCCTGCCCAACTGCACCCAGAGTTTTGCATTATTCTTTCAGATGCGCAGTGCTCTGCATTTTGCTACAATTTTCTGATGCAGTAAGGAATAAAAGATAATGTACTAACAAATGTTTTTCTAAGCTCCTAAAACCTACTTTAAATTGATTGAGCAGATTTTTAAAGATCAATACAAGGACCTTTAGTGCTCTTCATCAGTTCTGAGAAAGGATTAACAGAGACCAACACCAGGCTGAGACTTTGTGTGTTGTTATGTTGATTTTTTTTTTTTCACAGCTGAGCTTTATATCTTGAAACACCAGTGTTTCTAATGCAAATGCTACAGCCCTTCACTGTAGCAACTTAGAGGAGCAATGCTATGATTTTAATAAAGCTGTCAGATTAAGTGACTGCATGGTTACACCATGATATTAATACATGTTCTTAACTGTCAATTAGTTAACTGGCTAATAAAAAGAGCCAAGCTTATAGGATTTCACTAATGAATATAATGCTTTGTTTCTGGGCAAAACATATGCTTTGGATATATAATTAGAAAAATGCCCCCCTCTCTCTCCCCCATCGAGAGAGCATGTGCAGCTGAATAAAGGAGCTCATTATACCTGCGAGGGGTCAAAGTCTGTGGATCTGTAGCTTATGGTATTATGACAGATTACAAAATCACTCTATTATGTTAGTCAATCTGTTTCCAAGCACAAGCTAGCAGGGAGCAGGGCACTAGAACCTCCCGAGCAGGGCACCCTTTGGCTGTTCCCGGCAGTCTTATGATGGGTCAGCTGGCAGTGACACCACCTCTGACAGCTCACATGTCAGACCTTCCCTGCCTGACTTCTGCCTTTGTTACCGCAGAGCCTCTTCACAGACAATCAATCCCTGCTTCAGGCTGCAAAGAGCTCCCTGTAAGAGCTGAAACAAATTTGAAATCCGTGTGTAGCCATCACTTGTGCTAATGAAAGGGAAAAGCAGAGCACTTATGCTCCAGCTGACCTCTCTCAGGCTCTCACCTTAAAAAAAAGTAAATAAGTTTTAGAGAGGGGAGCAGCTAAACTGTGGGGAGCAACAGCTGGGGATGAAAGCACTGGGTTCAGCTTTGGTGTATGCACCAGTTTAAAAGGAGAAAGGTAATTCATATGTAGGATAAAGAGATTTCAGACATGATAGCGATCCTAAGAAAAGTTTGACTTTCCTAATCTTTCAGGGAAATTATTCTGCTGGGAAGTCTTATTCAGTCAACTCAGCATAAAACTCCTTGGTACCAAGGGGAAAGAAAATCCTCTTGTGTTTGAGAAATGCAGCAGTAGTCAGCACTGGAGGCACACACGCTTCTGACAGACCACCACTTTCTGGGATTCTGCTGAAGAGAGGTGGTTCCAACACTGCCTTGAGCTGGTTATTTCACCCTCTCACCAGGCCTGGACCAAGACCAGAAGGGCCCCAGGACTCCCAGTGTGGCACAGAAAGACTGGAGAGTAAAGCAGAACCAGCAGGCTACCTTAGGTAGTCCTTAAGGACTGGAACTAACAAAACTACATTTATGCCTCATGATCAATTGATTGTAGTGCCCAGGAAGATGCAAACTCTGGCTGTAGCTTTCCCTGCAGCTGGGGCTTCTACAGGCTCTGTCCGGTGGAATTTTGTCATGGCTAACCGATGTCAGGCTGCCACCTCTTTCAGGAATAATTTCTGGGTGATTCGTTTCCTCTCCTCAGCAGCCCTTATCATGAAGCTTGTAGACATTCCTGTCTCTTTTTGTGTTCTCCATCAAGTCCAGTTTGATTAAGATTTGCCAAGAGACTGCAAATATCATAATCTGGATTCAAACCTCTTAAGACACAAGCTTGCTTTCCCTAGGAAGACAAGCTCAGAATGTGCTTGCCCCGTTATTCATTGAGAGCTTTTTTTCTTGAAATGTCATGTAAGGAACACAACTTTCACCAACCCTTGCTTACAGTAGCCACTTGAGTGTCACTTAGCAGCAATAGCAGCAGCAGCTTCTTGCACAGTTAGTGAGGGATTGAGCTTAGAGCTGGTCCCAGAATGAAGGGATGTCCAGTGTTCACCCTGGATTGGGGTTAACAAGCATTTAAGGGGCTATTTAGCTCTCCCTGAAGCAGACACAGGGCTCCCAGCTCCTGCATAGTAGACTGCTCAAACCTCCAGGGATCACAGCAGAAGCTTTGACACCAAACCCACAAAATGTCCTTCCTGGACACACCTGTGCTTGGAGCCAGGTGCCACAGGAAACGCAGCACAGAGAGCCTCAGCACCAGGAGGAGCCACGGCCCCTGCAGGACAAACACTGGCCAAGAAAAGGTTTTTGTAGGATTATACCTGACACCATCCTGCCCCAGCAAGGAGCTGGCCATGGGATCTGACACCCAGCAATCCTCTCTCAGCGTCACAGCACACTCCACGACATAGTCCGTATTTAAGACGGCCATGACACAAAATAATCTAGAGTAGCACTGTACCTTGTCAGAAGGCTTCAGGCTGTCTGCCCAGACAGAAGAACATCATGAGCCTCCACCAGCTGCAAGCCTCTATCCCCCCCACTTCTCAAGCCCAAACTTTATACCCCTTATAGTTCATGCACTGCACCTGTGTGCTCTTCACTGCAGTCTATGCTCTTCACCTGTTTTCCCCAGCTGAGGCCCATTGGGGATGAGGCTGGATCACAGCCCCATTCCCAAGTGTCATAAACTGGGTACCTACAATCACAAGCCAGGTACCTACATCTCAGCACCTTCCTAAAGCTGCTGGGGTCACTTTCAGAGGTATCCCTGCAAAAACAGGTAAGTGACAAGCTCAGCATAGACTCACCTAGAGACAACTGTATCTGGATGGTCCTGCATGAACAGGGGGATCAGACTAGAGGTCCAATCCACCCTCAAGTGTTCTGTGACATTTTGAGGAGGACCAGTATGTATTTGACAAGCATAACACTACTGAGATGTGGATTCATTTCATAGCCTGCATGAAGTAGTGGCCATGATTCTGGAATCAACCAGAATCCACTGGAGTGACGACAAATTAATCTTAAAAGCCACCCTGGGTGTTCACAAAGGAACACAGACATGGCTGAAATGCTGCAATGAAGTACTAGAGGGAAAAACTGAGGATTTATGAGAAAAGTGAGCAGAGGGAGATGCTTACAGGACGCAACGAGGAGTTCTTCCCATCCTGCAGATTCCAGGAGCTGTGTCAGCTGTCCTGCCCTGAGTGGAACACTGCTGAGACACCCAATCCTGAGTGAACCATGCACCTCTAGGAGCCTCTGCTTCCCCTCCACGTGCCTACCCATTTCAGCAGAGATTTCCTTGGCATTGCAGTTCCCTGGGCTCCCCAGTGGTTCCTGGTCAGTGAGCCCCTAACCTGGCAGGGCCTCATAACTCAGTAAGTCACTGTGGGTGTTCTGGGACCTGTAAACTCACCAATGTTAACCTCTCCCATCCACTTCTTGCTGCACCCTTCCTTGGCCTGCTTGGTGTTTACCTAGTGATCATGCCATTACATGTTCGTGGTAATAAACTTCACTGTAGTTACAAAGCACTCTCATAATTTTAACTTTTTCATTTTCAGTACCCCTCCAAATTAGCAGGACAGGCTCTGAAGGTGGAAATATTAAAGTAGGAAACCTGTTCCTTTCTCCTTGAACCATCAGCTCAGGTAAAGAGATGATGGGAAAATTTCCCATAACTGAGTTTTGCTGTTATTATAACAAAACCAGAAGAGAACTTCTCCTTTACAGGGGAGTAACCTTTCCTGGCAAACACCAGGAAATCAAAATTGATGTATTTGGAACCATGTGTCATTTTCAATAAAAACTCCCAAGTTTTTAGAAAAAAAATATGTGGTTTCTTTTCTCATTCATCACCTTAAACATAGACAGTCTGTCAGTCTCTTTCTCTTGGCAATAATATCTGCTGTACTTTAGGAGCTAGCTTCTCTCACGGGTTTTCATACACATTTACCCATTTCAGTACAGAACATACAGTGTCACCAGTCATACAAACATCCTGTTAATCCCTGGAGGCTGCATCCAGGCATGGCAGGAGTCAGTTCATGTCCTTGGAGACTGACAGAGCAACATTAGTTTACACCAGGCAGTGCTCTGATGTACTGGCTAGCAGCCAAGGAGTTCATGACTTTTATATGTTTCAACAAAGGGCATTGAAAAGAGCTTTTGATATGGTTATTTGGTGAAAGAGATCAAACGTTTCCCCTTTGCATTAATCCGTTTCATGTTTTCAGTATATAAACTAATTTTTAGAAATCTCATCTTGCAGGTGTTTGAGCACACGGTTTGACAAACAGTTATTTGGGGCGTGTGTGCTACTGGGGGAACTGCAGAAGAGAAACAGCAAACGTTTAGGAAAACCCAGCAGGCATAGAAAGCGTGAACAAAAAATGATGTCCTATCCACGGTGCTGGAGTTGGCAGGCACAGCGGAGACAGGCTCCCGGACTAGAGATGACCCACTACAGCAGCTCTTACCTTCTTCAGCGGGCACTGCTCGTAGGCAGTTGTCACCCCAAAGCCTGGGCCAGGAAACTGCAGCTGCCTGGGGTCTGTGTTCCAGCAACACAAGAAATGCATGGAAGAAGCCCCATGCACTGTGCCAGGCTGCTCCTCCAGCCAGGACCTGCCTGGCCACTCCCGGGCTCCTGCCAGGCTCAGGCAGGTGCGCGTTTGCCAATGGAAGCAGGGAGCCGGCAAAGGCTCCTGCTTCACGTGGGCAGCAGGGTTTGCCCAAGGGCCATGAGAGGCTGAGTTCATTTACACACCACTCAGCACTTGTTCTCTGACCTCTGCAGCCCCTTTGTGAGCCCTGGCCCACACTTGTTTGTATGAGCCTGGCTATTGTATGAGCCAGGCTTCACTGTTCTTCTTAAAAGCTGTTCCCAAAATGAGATTTACTTCTAAGAAATAACAAAGCCCAGGCAGGCAGTCATACCTTCTTCATCATTCCTGGGGTTTTGATTGCTTTTTAAATGACCTCTAAAATATTTTCCCATTAAAGCAAGGTCTATTTTTAAGATACCAATGTCATTTAATTAGTCATTTTGCACAAGAGGCACATCTGACTGGAATTTATGCTCTTTTTATCCCCTTTTAGCAGATACACATTTTTTTCTAACAGTGAGTAAGATGGGATCTCTTAGTCTCTCAATCTCTACTTTTTTTCCCCTTTTACCTCATCTCCCCTCTCAGATGCTGGAAGTGAGAACAGTAGAGTTTGTGCACCTCAGTTTCAGAGATTGTCTGACTCATGGCACAGGAACTAAGAAGTAATGCACTTTGAAATCAGAAAGGTGCACTTAAAAGGAAAAGAAAAATGTATCTATATATTTAAAATCTATTTTAGACACTTTCATCTGTTACTTCTATTTCTGTCCATGTTGTCTTATGCTTATTTGTCCCCTTGAGATGAGTTTCTAGTGTAAAAATATGAGAGTTTCATAATGTCAGGACATGAAGATAACTCACAGTTGATTTCTGCCCCAATCACATAAAGGATGGTGCTGTTCCTTTAACTGAGCTATCACAGCTGTGTGAGCATATATTTTCAGGGGAAAAATGGAGATCTTGAATCAAAACAATCAGATATAGAAACCAGAACAGGGAAGAAAACATGGGTTTGCTCAGTTTAAGTGGCTTCAAGATCTTACGGTTGATTCAGAAGAGTTAGTTCAAGAGCACACGTTCAAGAGTTAGCCACAGAGCACACGGGTCACATCTGGCATCCTTGTGCTGAGAGGCCATGTATCCAAATCCTTGTGATGTGGCCTTTTTGCTTAGACTTCTAGACACGGTAGCAGCAAAAACATTGAGAAGGTGAGAGACTAGGCAAAGCACATCTGTGTATGCTTTGCTTTTTCCTTGAGGTTGCCTGCCTGTATGTAAGACAGCTGACTGCTGCACAGCGAGCTGTGCACTGCAAGGCAGCCATCCCATCTGGAGAAAAACCCCTAAGCCCGAGGGGGAAGCGTGGTCCCCGTCACAGAGCTGTAGTCCCTCTGCATTCTTGTCAGAAAGCACAGGACACATGCTTGTACTTCTGACCTCCTACAACAGAGAGTTGCTTTCCCTTGAACAGAAGTAAGCGGGCATCTGTGTGCGTGAGAGGCAGAAATCTGCCCCTGTTACCAGTCACTGGGGATCAGCTTGTGCACACAGTCTCCTCAGGAAGGTGAGAGAGAAGCCCAACGAAGAAATTAGGCCCCTTCACCTGCTCGATTTTTGGAGTGGTTCCTCACTACCCACCCATTTGTGAGACAGCCACATGCTCCCCATCAAGGCTGCATACACACAGCTGCTGGGCCAAAGCAGCCTCTGCTACACGACTCGTGGAGGATGCAGGTAAATATCACAGATAAGAACAGACAAGCTTGCTTTGACCATGCCAGCCAAGAGGCAAGCTAAAAGCCAACGAAATTGTTCCAAGAAAAAGAAGGAAAAGAAAAGCTTAATCTTAGTAAAAATATAGTCCCTGAGCACTGGCGGGGTCAGGGTCAGGTTGGGTTACACGTTGTGTAAGTCCCCATTATACAAGCCAAGGCAGGGCAGAGGCTTTCCCAGGACTATTCAATCCTCCTTTCTCCAGCTCAGTTTCACTGCTGTTCCTTCATTCCTTCCTTCTCACTATCCCTTCTTCTGATGTTTGCTTGGACATCAAACAGGTAAGTCCAAATGCTTCCATCGCTGTGAATTAGAAGATTACACAAATCACTTCCTCTTTGAATAAAATATGACTGTGGGAACTTATGAGTGGGCCTAAAGTTGCTCATGTGAGTGGCTGCAATAAAGGCAGCTGCTTATCTGTGTAGCAGAAAAAAACAAGCGTATTATGCAGTAGGAACTGAGCCTGCTGTAACACAGACTGACCAGAGCCCAGGGGCTAAATGCAAGCATCACTTAGATCTGTGCAGTTTGGAGAGCAACAGCAAACAGTGCTGAGGGGCCTCCTGATGATTAGGAAAAAACACACAAGTATTCCACAGAAACATGACTGTTACTATTCCTCCAATTTAAACCAGCTGCTGAGGACAGCAGATTCTGTTTTTCCATGGAAAAGTGTCATATCAGTGGCAAATTAATATCTTTGCCAACACCCACAAGCCCTTTTTTTTGCATCCCAGCACTCACCCTTCAGGCAGATGTTCTGAAAGCATCTTCAGGTTTGTTTGTTTATTTAAGTGGAGCAATGCAGAGTAAGGCTGTTTCCCCTAACAGCCTTCCAGAGTGCATTTGCTCCTCCAGAAACAGCTTCCTTCAATCCCTCAACTCTCTTATTACCAGATCACTTTTCATTCCATGTTCTGATCACCTGGAAAAAGCAGCATTCACCAGAAATAACATGCACTTTTGGAGTGAGAACCACCACCTGCATTTGAAAACCTGCTCCAGCACAGTGCAAATGCACTATATTTTTTTATAATTTCTACATGTTTAGGTAATTGCTTTCAACTCAACACACTTCTGCAATACTTTGAACCACATTTCTCTGAGTTTGATATTCTAAGTTTGACTCCAAGACCCCAAAAAGCTGCTGAAACATGTTGGCAACACACCATTATCTTCCAAAGAAAAAGAAACACAACATCATACTGCAAACAGAAAATTCATTGCAGTTTTGAGAACTATGGAGAATATACAGATGCCCCAACAAATACAACTTGCTTCTTAATCAACAAGAAGGGAATGATCTAAAACAGCATTCTTGTGACAGAGGGAAAGAACAAAACAGTAACCAAAACCCACTGAAAACCCAGCTGAAGTTTGCCACTATAGCAGGAAGAGAACACACAGTTTTATCTGGAAACTGGAGATCTTTAACTTTTCAGGCCTGCCCAGTATTATGCAAAAGAACAGACTTTCTATTATACACTACACAATACTGGAAAGGTGTAAATACCCGTACTCTTACTTCCCTGTCTCCTTCTACAGACTCCTTTGAAAACCTTCTGTCTTTGCCACATCTATCTTGGGACTCTTCCTTGCAAAGCCAAGATGCCTGCTCCTTGCAGTCTTTTTTGATGCAGCACAGTAAATCGCTATTCTTTGAAATGCTTGAAAAAAGTTTTTTGAATGAAGTCCAAAGGAAGATTCTGATTGCCAGTGGCCGTTCTCTCTGTCTTAACCTAGATCAGTTTGACATAAGCCATTTATTTCAGAGTTAACCCCGGAAAATCCTGAAGGGAGTATAAATTTGTGCATTAATCCTGCTCACTGGTTTGGTTCCACTTAGTTTTGGATGAAGGAGGTGCCACGTTGCAACTCTCTAACCCATATCTACCTTTTCAAATGCTTTAACCAAACAGCATTTGGGAAGCCTTCTGTGACTCTCACACAAACTCGTTGTTGCAGAGGAGAGAAAGTCACACCACTGTAAGTGCTGAGCATTACAATGAAATATAAAGCAGCATTAAAGTTGCTCTGTGCTTAATACGGCGGTTTAAGCGGCTAATCTTGTTTCGGTTGAATGGCATGTTCATTACAGCAAATAAATCAGTAACGTGTAGGATTATTGAAGAGGAAAGACACATTAAACCAGTTTAGGGCATCATATTGATTTTTCAATTTTTTTTTTTTTTAGTGTCCAATTTAGCTTGGCGTTTTTCAACAGTCAGTTCTAATAAATGCTTGTATAGCACAGATTAAGCAGGTGGGAACACTGCCCAGAAAGAGTATTATGAATAACTTAATGCACTGGTTTAATTGCAGCAATCCATGATACTTACTGTGCTGGCACCAGAGGAGAATTTTCAGTATTAGAAGTTAAAAATTCAACTGAGCTACTAGCAAGTATCTTTCTTTTAATAATTATTTGGAAAAAAAATCCATTATTTTTACCTCAGATGGGAGCAGAGGAAGATTAGAGCTCATGTAACTATTTAACTTATTTCTGCCACAACTAATTAAGATATTGTTAAAAAATAATTAGTTTTTTTGCTAATCTGCTCTCTGACACGGCAAAACATTGCAGCAGTGTCCCTGCTGTCTTTGTGCTCACTCAGCCCTATTCTGCTCAGTCCCCTTTGCAAACAGGATACACAGAAGTGAAAAAGCCCAAACCCAGCTCATATTTCAAGCAACAGGCTCCTTTCAGAGCTGTACTCTAGAGTATCCCCATACTCCTTCCCCACAGCACCAGTTCCTTGGCACTGTCCTTGCCACAGTTCAGAGCAGATTCTGGAGGAAACCAGTTTGGAGCAGCACCAACTTCCCAGCAGAGGAAGCTGCTGCCATCACAGAGGATGCTGGTCTGACAGCTCCCTAAGCCCACACCCAGTCCTGGGTACAGACCATGCCAGGAGCACTCTGAAAGGCCAGCAAAGATGCTGGTAATCTCTTCCAAGTGCAGGTGTTTGATACAGATATCACATCACCTGTTTTATTTTTATCTTAGATTAGATTAGGATCTCTAAGACAGAAACTGCACTTCTACTCTCAGCACAAGGCTATTGTTGCACATAAATCACCCTGGCTGCCTCCAGCAAGCAGCAACAGGCACCCATCACAATGCTGGGAGAAGCAACACTCCAGAGAAGTTGCAGAATTTACTGGCTTCGCTCTTCCAGCATAACTTTTCACTCTGTCAAAGATACAGAATGCACATCCTGCACAAACTTAATGAAGGTCAGGCTAAAAATGCTTACATCATTCCCAGAGGGAAAATTCACAATGAAATACAAACAAAAATTGATAAGTTACCCATACATTCTGATTAGGAGTACAGTGATTTTGCTAATCACACAGCTTATCATTCCAGAGGAATTCTATATTCAGGGCATGAAAACTAAGGTAGAAATTAGCAGAAACACAAGATTTGACACTACTTGATTAACTGGGCAGAAAGCACCAGAAACAAAACATTAGGAAACTGAAGCCATTTTGTGATTATAGCAGATATTTAATGAAGATGCAGAAAGCAGCCATTACACAAAAAAAAATATCTATGTCTTTTTTTTTTTTAAGAAGTCTCTTGTTTAGTGCTAAACCGGAGTCCTCACTCAGCTCAAAATAGAACAGGAGCTTTAAAGAACTTTTGACCTACAATTATTTCAACACCATCACACAATCCAGGTACCCTCCCAGAAGAAAGCAGTTGCTTTTAACGCAGAAGCAAGTCTCTGTTGTCATCCTGTACTCTCTCCCAGTTCTGACCTGTGCAGGCCCCCCACCACAGACAGCAGGGCTCAAGCCCAGCTGCACCGCATGCAGCAGTCAAGGGGCCAGAGCATCCCCCTTCCAGCTCAGCTGCCATCAAGGCAGTGTTCATCTCCTCTTTTCTCAGCATCTTTCAACCACCTGTGCACATTAGCAGCCTCCCCTGTGTGTGCTTACAGACCCCCATTAGCCAACCTCTGCTCCACTCATCAACTAAATCTTCTAATCTTCCCACTTGCCCTTCTCCTGTGCAGATTCCCTTTCAAGTTTCTCGCCCAAGCATACAGGCAGCTAAAACCACACTGGCATTGCAATTCCCCCCGCCCTCCTGAACGTCCCTTACCAGGGACATGCCGAGACTCCAATTTGCCTTTGCAGATCACCCCGCTAGAGCACAAGGCTCCTGCCCATCAGGCGAGACACCCGACTCTCTCCATGGTGAGGCACTGCGCTGCTGCTTTTTAAACCTAGCAGCCCAGCAGCGACCCAACATCGCGCTTGCTGAAGCTCTAAGGGGCTACTGCAGGCAACCAAAAGCCTCCCCACAAAGATCGCAAGTTATCCCCACCAGCCTTACTTCTGCACATCCACCCAAAAAACTCCGTTGCAGCTAACACGAGCCTTTCCACGGACTTCAGGAGGCTTCGACAGAGCTGAAACCCCACCCTCTCAGCAGCTGCTGTTCTGTAACTCAGCACAGCACTGCTTTGAAAAAACCCTTTCTGGTGCTGTTGTCCTGCAAATAGCATAATGAAGAATAATAAGCAGGTGCTTCTGAACACAAACCCAGAACAGGAGGAGTATAAAACTACTATACATGAAGCAATTCAGTAACCACGCTGTTCACTGTTTATTGACAATCTTTATTAGAGCTGACTTTGCACGTTTAGGGGTTTCCTAGTAAGTATAAATATGAAACAAAGTGCTACCCCCACAGAAAGAAATCTTTATTTCCACTTGAAAAAAAAAAAGATACAAACAATCAGTATTTCAAAGTTTATGCTTTTTAATACATATAATACTAAAAAGGAAAAACTAAACAAAGATTAAAGACTAGCAGCAAAAAGAATTCTATTTCTCTTTCAACAATCTGTTTGCTTCCACATTTCTCTAGGAAATATAGTATAAAAGAGAATTCAACCAATTTATATATGAAATAGCCTACCAAAAATATAACACTATGTAAAGAAAGTTTACAGTAGAAAGTCGGGGGGGGAGGGAGGAAAAAAAAAGAAAAAATAGTAGATTTAACATTAAAAATCTCAAGTGTAAACTTCGCTGCTGCTTTAAAATCAAAAACAAAAGTCACATGAGTATTTCCGTTTGGCTTAGGAGCCAGGAAAATAAGAAAAGCTGATTTTTTTTTTAAAGTGCTTAGCCACCATATCCAAAAGTAATGACTTTCAGACCTACTTAACATGAATGTGCTCAAAAAGCCACCACTTACAGTATAAAAGCTGTCATTCTGAAATGCTGCACATACAAACTGGCTTTATCTGCACGAATGAAAGATTCCTTTGAACAGCTCTCAATCATATGATGTCCCAAATCAACGTAATGCTATTAGAGCAGGCAGCTGAATAAGTACCAGAAAGTTGAAGTTTAAGAATAATAGATATAAAAAATACTTTTTTTCCTTAAAAGGCAGCATGCCTCTCCCAGCCAAATGAAGGTACTGTTACGCAAGAGAAACAGTTTCATATCATTGTTGTAAACTACCTAAAACAAAGTGACTGCTGATATAGTAATTCACATGTTACACAGAGGAAGATAGATACTTCTTTCTGAAAAAACACAAAAAAGGCAATCATGTTGGTGGGACCAATTGCTAACACAGTATTTTACTTATTATTAAACATACTCTTTAATAAGCTTGTTAAACTTGGCTTCAAAACCAACAGCATGTCCTAACAGAAGAAAAATAATGAATAAAAATAATTAATAAAACCAATTATTTGAAGAGCTTTAGGACTGTTTTTGTTACTCTGTTATATATTTATTTGAGGTTTAGTGCAAAGGAAAAAGTCAACATTACAGGCTCCAAAGCAAATCAAATACAACTATTTCATGGGGCATTTTGACAGACATAAGACACAGATTCCAAGAGTAAATTTAATTTTTTTTAGCTGTACTGACCATTTTTTTTTTAATTTCAAGGTTAGAAAATACATTTAAAAATTGGAACAAAGACTCTGGCATTCATTAACCTCAGGTACAGCTATAAATAACTTAAACCCCACCACTCTCCCAAATCAGAAATACAATAAACAAACTGAACTGCCACTATTGCTGCAGCCATTAAATTGTGCCCACAGCCTCACAGTAGCACCACCCATCCCCACAGTTATTGCACGAATTTCTCAATCAACTTTGGAGTTCTCCAAGCTTGAATTTGTTTACATCCGTCTATTTCACAGGAATAATGTTTTTAAACTATTTCTTGAAAGTCACCAATTCCCAACACAGTATATCCATGTTCTTCAGAACAGTTTTTAAGTAAGAGAACCCACTGGTTCACTTACTGCTAAAACACATTACCTAGAAAACACAACTTTTACCCTACAAAGTTCCTGTAAACACCTATGTATTAAGCCACAGCAAGCTCTAGACCAGTAAATTCAGCATCTCCAGTGACTTGACTTTACCTCACTTCTCCTCCACAAAAACAAAAAACCACAAAAACGTTAGAATTAAAAAGGAAAGGAAATGGCATAACAAACATAGAGTGAAACTTCGTTACCCAAGAAGGTATGTAAAATTAGCTTCTGAAAATATAAGATTTGAAAAGCAATTATTTTAGTGGTTAAATTGTGCAAAAGACTAAATATGCCACCAGTTTCAGAGAAAACAGAATACTGTAGCCATTAATAATTACTATTCAAGTCCAGCACTGGCAGTTGTGCTGCCTTTGTTGCCATTTTAGACACTATATATTACCACTTTCTCTGCATATTTCATGCCTCTTTTTTAACAGATGCCAGCAGCATGACTTTTCAGTGATATAGGAAAGATGGGAACTTCTTTAAAGGGCTCCTTCCATCCCAAGTCTGAATATTATGTGGAATTAAAAATAATGTTTTAAGCAGAAATATCAAACATTATTTGAAATTTTTGTCTGTCTATCAAAATCACCTCAAAAAGATTCAAAATCTCAGGTTTTTGTGAAACAAATATAGGAAAATACCATGCAAGGAAAGTGTAGCTATTCTACTGATGTGAAGTACAAAAGCTCAGGAACAGAAAAACACAGCTTCTGCCTGAGACTGAAAAAAAAACCCCACAGATTTTTCAAAACCAGAGTCCATACAGTGTCACACAGCCCTGCCTTGTCATGTTTGTTAATATCCTTGCTTAGAAGTCAGACAGCATTTTGTTTAACTTGTGTTGCTCTGTATCATTACACTAAACCATAATTAACTCCTCTTTTGTGCCAGCCTCATTCCAACACAATTGTACCCACTGTATACCAGCAGCAGTTCTCAGGTTTTGTTTTGCAGCTCAGCTGTATTTTTCTTGGATGTTCACAAGATTGGCATTTGACTGGATGCGCTTGGCTAGAAAGGGAAAAATTATATGAAAATTAAACACACATAATTCCACAAAACTAGTCTCTCCACTCCCTCTATTTATCCGACACAGACTTGCAAACAGCTTTCTGCTCACGTCCAGAAACTTTAATGAAAAGATATGGCTGAAGCTCTTTAATACCCTTCTTCAGGGGACAGCAGCAGACTAATAGTTGCTATTAGCGCCGTCAGCACAGCTGCAGGCAGATCTGGCTGGGCCTCCTCTCCCACAAGAGCCAAGCAAATCCCTGGCACCTCCCAACTCCAACAGCGAAATGCCAACACCACCACTTACGCAAAATGAGTATCCGTTTCTTCTGCTTGGAGTGGAGGAAGCTACTGAGATAAAAAACAATAGGTAGGAAGAGGATAAAGGATGAAACTGCAATCACTGGGACTGTATCACTGCAGGGAAGAGAACAGTTGAAAGTCCTGCTCCAAAGCTTCCGAGTGATGTTCATCTAAAAGGAAAACAGAAGCAAACCATGAAAGCAAGCACATGCATTTTTTTTCTGTGCAGCATGGCATGGCAAACACTCAAGCCTCAAGACATGTAAGTGTTCAAGTATCACCTCAGAAAATTGCACTTGAACAGATCTCCCCCTAGAAAGCAAACAAATACCCGGAAATGTTGAAACAAACTATTTAGATGGAGCAAAGATTTCACATCAAAACTCTTATAAGCTTCAAAAACATAACTATACTTCGATACATGTAGACACTGCTGCATGCCTGTTTCCCAGAGAGCTCACTGATAATCTGCGGAGACTGGGCTAATCCCGTACTTTTGAGGAGCACTCCTTCAGCCCAGCCACTTAAACCCCACAATATACCAAACCTTTTTCCAAACATATGTCCTCAATGCTGAGGATCCCTAGAAACAGCTGCTGTAATAAGGATCAATTAACACACCAGCTAGAACAATAGCAGTAAAGCCTCACATTAAAAACCAGAAGATTAAGAGATTTTTTTTTTTTTAATACATCTCCTTCACAGTAAAACGAAATCAAAGTGCAGCTACTCAAACTGGGATGCACTCGGGAGATCATGGGCTTCAGTCACACTCCTGCGGCACTGTCCGAGGACAGGACCTCGCAGGACAGCCCCACCAAGCACCTCCCACCACCACGGGACACCAGCCTGCCAAAGGCACTGCTGCCCCTACTGCCCCCTGCCCAAAGGAAAACACAATCCTAGTATAAAAAGCACAAACGGCTCAGATTAATTAAGTGTATTAACAAACACTTACTGCATCTTCCACGTCAATACACAAGTGCGCAGAGTGCACAGATTCGCCACCTTGCCTGTTCATCCTCTGCAGGTGGTTATACAGGTCATTCAATTTTGTGTAGGTTTCATTGCAGTTTTTGCACACTTCTGTGTAGTTATTTGGTGACAGATCAATGGCTTGTCCCTAGGGTTACAAAACTCTGAATGAACAACAGTTTAAGGCATTAAAAAAAAAAACTGGTTTGATTTGTTACTGCTGAGCTACATTGACAGGGACAGACTGCGCCATACCAAGCAATCCTTTCTATCTGTGGCCTTCAGCACTCCACAAATGCAATACAGGACACTTGAAAACAGAACTACAATCTCTGAAGATATTTCAGCTTGGTAATGGCTGTACCAACTACCCAATGACCACTGGGTTAAGTTCTACTTTAACCACTTCAAGTTTTCAATAGGCCAGCCCACACTGCTCCTGACCAAAGCCTATAAGGGCACATTTCCTAGAAAGCATTAATAAAGAAGTAGACAGTTTCCTCAAAGATTGTCCCATGCCCATTGAAGTAAACCCATTTTACTATTGGATGATCCTGAAATCTGGCCAGCTTCTGACTGAAATGGACTATGCAGTTTCTTAGGCTATATAGGACATTTTCTCTGAAGACAATTATCACATTTATTTCACTAAGGAAGTTATATTGTCTTTGCAATGTGGCTAACCTTTAACTTCGAGTAATTTTAACAGTCAAAAGAAATGTTACAAGAATTTACATTTGGCTGGTCCCTCCGAGCTAGCCCATATTATCAAAAGGATATTTAAAGACTGAATTTCTACATAAAAAAAGACAACAATTCTACAAAGCAAGAGCATGTAGACATGCTGGTTTTTACTATGTAATTATCAACTATTGTGAATTCAGAAATTTTGATGTGAAGTAGCATTGCAATTACAGACAAAATGAAGTCAAGGTGAATATCAATTAGAATTAATTTCAGGCACTCAGTCTGTAAACAACTGCATTTTACCCATCATGGATTTATCCGCCTACAATTCACAACTCAGCAGCAGTTTATTTGCCTAGTCTGCATCTGCAGTTTATTCAGCATAAATAAAATTTTGGTAGCAGTTACAGGATTTAGTGCTTCTCTTAAATACACAGCATAAATACCTGAAGGTTATGTTCAAAACATGTCAGAGATTTATTGAATAAATCCAGGAATTCTTCAGTAGAATTTGACAATCCCTCACTGTTATTCTTTAAACAATCTGTTGAAAAGAAAGAAAAACATGGGGATATTTTAATTTCTAACATGTCCACAGCCAGCAAGCCCCAGACACTCTACTCCTGCAAAAAGAGCTCTCAATTATAAAAGATAGGTCTAGTCAACACTGCAGTTTCCTTATCTGCCTGCCACTGATATCTCAGACCTGCTGACCTAATGCTTCATCGAGAACACATTTCAGAATTAATTTGCCTTGATTAAGTGAAAGATGAAGACTATCATCAAGAGCTTTCTGAAGAGGGGCACTGAATTATCTTTGGACTTTGAGATAAAACAAGACATTACTTATACTTCTCAGCCCACAAACCTGGCTTTGCTCAGCAACATTAACAGCCATTTTGTGGAAGCAGAAGCACCAGCAGCAGAGATGAAATGGAGAGCACCCAGGAAACAGCTAGACCATGAAAACAATAGTAGAAATCACAGTGTAATTATTATTCTTTAAGAAAAGAGCTGAGTTTTTTACCAGCTTTGAGGGAAGCTCTGAGGCTTTCCTTCTAGTCATGGGCTCAACCCTGTGTTACTGCTTCCATCCATCCTACCCTACTTCAGGTGCTCTAATCAGCCAGACCTTTAAAAATAACAGTATTCGAAGAATTTAGGAGTGCAGCAACAGCACTGTGAAAGCAAGCCAACATCCTAGAAAATTCTTCCGAAAGTATTAAGCACCATCAGTAGTTTTCTGAGAGACTACTGCCCTCAGATTTTGGCCCTTACAAAAGAAAACACTCTTGCAGTGGCTATAGTTTAGGATTTGTGTGGTATCTACTGGCTGTATTCAAACAAATACATGCAATTCTGATCTGTGCAAATTTTAGGGGCTACATCATCACAGTAGCACGAGAGCTACAGAATGAGTCACGTACTTGCACAGTTGGCTGCCTCCCAGGTTTCATTGAAGAACTCCGAAAGGGTCACAACTATCTGCAGCCTGTCTGAGGTCAAGATGCTTTTGGCACAATTGTGGCTCTCAGAGGAATTCTAGAAATAAAAGGAAGCAAGAGAGAAAGCGAACAAATGTTAAAAATACAAAGGGGAATTTCTGAAATGTATTTTACACAAGCACATCTAAAACAATCACAGCACATCACATGGATATTTCTGGAAAAGGCAGAGTAGAAGTGATGGAACAAAAATCTTTTGATTCTCCAATTCATATTGTGAACAACACAGCTTACTGCATACAATCTCTGCAGGTCTACTAGGGCTGCATGCAAGTCAGTCAAAAATACATGGCAAAAAAAAAGAAAAAAACAAGCACACAGACAGGACCTTCTCTGCCAGGTGGCTCACATTCATTCGTTCCTGGGCCACGGCCCTGGGAGCCAGCTCAAGGCATGTGCAGTCAAAGAAGAGGACAGGGTTGCTCTCATTAGACAAAAGGAATAGTTGAAGGAGCTGAACCAGCAGACTGGCCTCAAACAAACCCAAATAGAAACAGCCTCCAAAACCTTTGCTGCACCAACATACTCTATCAGCAGCAAACTTCCCCCAGTGCAGCAACACCAGGAACAGAGTCCTCTGTGGAGCAGTGCCTGTGCTCACTCACCCAACTATATGTCCAGGCCAAGCTCTCACCCTCCCCAGACACAGGTACCAAGCTCATCTGTCTTAGTGAGTCATTCAATGCACCCCCATCCTCAAAGCAGGCTCTGCCACAACTTATTCTCTGGACCAAGCTCATAAAAAACGCACAGCGACTGTAAAAGCAGTTGCAGAATAAACAGGAAGTATTCTAATGATAATTCAGATACAGAACCATGACCTCTAGTCAGCTGACTCCCATGTTCTAGCTCCTGGTGTCTGGCTGCTAAATTGACTTAAGCACTTCTCAAAATTGCCAAAAGCCTCTTTGATAAGTGCTGTGAGACACAGAAAAAGTAATCTCTTTAATGAGAAACTTGTTTCTTACAGTGCTTTACAAGAGATCCAGTTTCTGCCTTTCTTTTTTAAAATGGGCAGGGGAGGTTAAATAAGAACTTTCCCCTGGAGGCTGAATTGCAGAAGTCAAATATAGCCACATGTGGTAACTCCTACATTTGCCCACTTTCATTTCTACTAAATTACATATATGCAAGAATGTTGTTTATGCAGGAAATTCTGGTTGCTTCACAAAGGCAGTGAAGCTTCCTCATCACCTGGGCTCATGAGTAGGAAAAAGCACTTTACCAAAACTGAATCACATAGACCTAAATCATTCCTTAAATAAAGTCTGCCTAACTGATTCTTGAATTAGCCTGGTGAGGAAGATTTTATATTTCAGAGATGCCCAAAACTCAAACTGGTTGTTCCTGTCACATTGCACTCTTAACTACTGTTAAGATAGAAACATCAGATACCTGATTAATTGTAATTAGGGACTGAGGTCGCAAGAGGACACCTTCTTTATTCACCTAGTTAGTTAATCCACACATAGAAGGAAAGCCAATAGATGTGTCTTCCAGACCACATAGTGGACAAGTCCTCCCAGGCTGCTAGTACTCAAGCACAGCAGCTGCAATGAGTTCATACATATTCTAAATACCAGAATACATTTGGCTACTTAATCCTAGCCAAAATATCATGGTAAAAGTACCCAAGAGAATCACACATCCAATTTCTCACTTTCACACTACCTAGTCACTGGTGTGAAACAGCTTCCATTAAAGAAACAAACAGAACAGACCACAGGTTTGCAAACTAAATCAAGAGATCACTGGCTCCACATTTGCCCTGGAGAGGACAATTACCAAGGGAACATGCATGCACTCTTCCAACACAAGCAATGGGGTGGTGAGGGGAAGTAGGAAAACAACCCAAAACACTGCCCAAAAGCAACACTGATACTTCTCTAATGACAGGAAATTGTGCAGTGAAACAGTTTGCAGGCCACTGTGGCACCTATTTATCATCTGGGCTTCAAGAGCAACACATTTTTCTCATCAATAGCAATTCTAAATCTTGGAATTCAGAAATCCCAGGACTGAAAGCACAATCCAGGGTACATACTCTTACAAATTTGCTCTCTGTCTGTTCTCTTACCAGGGCACACACTTTTAGCCATCATTATAGAACAAAGGTCGTTTGTTCTGATTCACTAATGCCATCCTTCATCACCCCAGGAACTAACTTTTACAAATGGATCAACTCGATGGGGGATGCAAACAGAAGACCCAGCTTCAGTCAAAGTTCTCCCCACCACGGCTCAGGCTTTCTACACACTCTCCCATCAGCTTTGGAGCCAAGAACATTGTGACACAGCTCCTCACAAGATGATGTGCCTCACTCGCCACAGCTTCGCAGACCGTGAATTTTACGGGAAGGGCCAGGCAGCTAAGCTTTAGCAGTGCTCCCCATTAGTGCTCATACAACCTGTGAGCCAGAGCACTGTTTTAGCCATTGCTACATCAGCAAGAACAACTCAAGTTTTTCCACTCGCACAGTTTTCTCTGCAGGTGGAGCCACTTGCCCCCAGCCATGCCAGGAGCTGGCGGCGCGGACCGTGCCACAACGGAGCAGAAGGAGGTGGCCGTCTCCGGCAGCAGCGCTGCCCAAACAGCCCCAGCCTCTGCCAAACTGCCCTGCGCACCGCAGCGAGGCTTTCAGCCTGCTTTCCCGAAGATCCCACCGCCGCCTGACGTGCTCCGGCACCGAACTCACAGGCCCGGAAGCCTCAAGGAAAGGGGCCAGGCCCCCAGCCCGCCCCGGCAGCCACGCACCCCCCTCGGCCTCACGGACGCACCCCGACGGCGCGGGCGATACTGCTGTACTGTGCGAGCAGGCGGCGGTAGTGGCCGTGGCAGCCCTGGCACAGCCGCACCGGGCGGGCGCGCCGGCCCAGGCAGCCCGTCAGCGCCGCGCTGCCCTCCGCGAAGGCGGCCAGGAGGCTGCGGCACTCGGGCTCCAGCTCGGGCAGGTCACCGGGCAGCCCCGCGCTCCACAGCTCCTCCGCCAGCTCCAGCACCGGGGTCTGGCGCGGCCCCGCGGCGGCGACGAGGCCGAGGAGGGCGAGGGAGAGCGCCAGCGCCGGCAGCAGCGCCCGGCGCAGGCACCACCGCGCCGCCATGGCGGCCGCGCCGAGGAACCGGAAGCGTCGCGCCGCGAAAGAGCCGGCCCTCGCCCCGGGGCGCCGCCTCTGATTGGCCGATATGGGACGGGGCGGGGAAAGGGGCGGGGCGCGGGCGGGGCCGACACGGGCGGTCCCGGAGTCGGGGCGGGAGCTCAGCCCGGGGCCCAGCCCGGGACTAATCCCGGGACTCGTCCTGGGCCACGGCGCTGGGGTATCCCCAGGGACGGGAGCGTGTACGAGGTGTGCTTGTGCCCGTGCCCGCGGGATGTACCTGCCTCGGACGCATCCTGCTCCGCGAGGAGCGCGGTTTCTGTGCCGTGCCTTTCATCCAGGTCATACTCTCTTCACCCGAGCAGGGATTTTAAGAGTGTCTGTCGAGTGGGAAGTGACTTTAAAATATGTTCAAATACAGCAACAATTTGAAGGTAAAAAAATCCCCCAAACAGAGAAAGAAATTGTGATGGAGAAACAGACCATAACTTTCTGCAAACGAAGTATTTCCCACGTTTTATCTGAAGCTGGACACCTTTGTTGGTACCTGGCTCCAAACTTCCCCGTGGCCGGCTCTGAATAAAACCACAGGCTCCAAAGGAAAATTCTTCTCCGAGCGGGAGGAGTGAGTAGAGCAGTGGGTACCCGTCCGGGGGTTGAAGTGCCAGGCTATCTGATTACTCTGTCTGGCAGGACCTTGACCCTGTGCCCTTTCCTTCTGACTCAAGCTCTTTCCAGCCACTCCATGGGCTTCTCAGCGAGCCTGGGATTTGTAGTGCTTTGGTAAGACACACATCAGACAGCTAGAGGAGGGCCCTGCGATTCCATAGCATGGTGCCTTTGGGAATAACAGAGCCAAGCAGGAATGGCTCCATCCATTCCTTTGCAGACAATTTGGTGCTACACCATGGCAGTGGTGATGGGACACAGTGCTGGCCGACAGTGCCGTGACAGTTTTGGCAGCTGCTGGGACCTCAGGACTGTTTGAAGTGGTTCCCAGAGCAACCAGCTGTACCCAGCTCCACCAGCACCGTGTCACCTGGCCCACCTGGTGCTGGCTTGTGCCGGTCATGCAGTAAATGTCACGACATGGAAATATCCAAGACAGATTTGTGAAAACACAGAAGTAAAGGTGGTGATACGGATGCCATCAACAGGCAAAGAACACCCAACAGAGAGAGCATCTGGCTTCTCTGAGTGTCCTGAATGCCTCAGCTCTGTGGAACTGGCTTTCAAATCAGTGAATGAAACAAATGAAAACCACTTCATTAGTATGACACAGACAAATGTGGCAGTGTGGTCAAAAATGTACCACGCTGCCTGTACTTGCAAATGACCAGGGCAAGGGCCCTGGTTTGGATGCCGGACCTCTCCTGAGCCTTGCTGCCCAGACTCAAGGCAAGTCCCACCGAGGTTTTGTCCAAGGCCAGGCAATACCTTCCCGCACAGCGCCTGTTGGTTTGGGGACCGCATCCAGCAAGTGGAAGCCTGGGGCTGCTTAGCAGGACGCCTGTGCCCCGGTGGCCCCGGCACCAGAAGATTGTCACCCTTCCGTGGCTCCCAAGCAGAGGCGGAGCCAAAACACCCAGAAACCCTGGGGCGGCGGCGCTGCCTGCACCGAGCCGGCAACGGCAGCCGTGAGACGGGGACAGGGGCCGCTTGCCGCCCTTAAGCCACCCTCGGGCCAGCCGGAGTCCAGAGAGCCCCGTTTGCCCGAGCCGGGAGTGGGGTGTCCCTGCACAGCGGGGTGTCCCTGCACAGCGGGGTGTCCCTGCACAGCGGGTGTCCCTGCAGAACGGGTGTCCCTGCAGAACGGGTGTCCCTGCACAGCGGGGTGTCCCTGCACAGCGGGTGTCCCTGCAGAACGGGTGTCCCTGCACAGCGGAGTGTCCCTGCACAGCGGGTGTCCCTGCAGAACGGGTGTCCCTGCAGAACGGGTGTTCCTGTAGAGCGGGTGTCCCTGCACAGCGGAGTGTCCCTGCACAGCGGGTGTCCCTTCAGAACGGGTGTCCCTGCACAGCGGGTGTCCCTGCAGAACGGGTGTTCCCGCAGAACGGGTGTCCCTGCGCAGCGGGTGTCCCTGCAGAACGGGTGTCCCTGCAGAACTGGTGTTCCCGCAGAACGGGTGTCCCTGCGCAGCGGGTGTCCCTGCAGAACTGGTGTTCCCGCAGAACTGGTGTCCCTGCAGAGCGGGTGTCCCTGCACAACGGGTGTTCCCGCAGAACGGGTGTTCCCGCAGAGCGGGTGTCCCTGCAGAACGGGTGTCCCTGCGCAGCGGGTGTCCCTGCAGAACTGGTGTTCCCGCAGAACGGGTGTTCCCGCAGAGCGGGGTGCCCGGGGCTGGGCGGGGGCGGCACGGCCGGGCTGTCCGCATCCCCCCGGGAGAGGGCAGCAGCACTCCCGCGCATCGCCCCACCGAGGGGCCGCGGGGGCTGCAAAGGGACCTCGGCCTGTCCCACACAGCCCCGACAGCAGCTGCACCCCGGGGGAGCGATGCAAACACGCCCCGAGCCAGGCTGTCGGGATCCTCACCGGGGCTGTCCCTCGCGTGGGTCTGCGGGCGCCGGGAGGGACCGGCGGGTGGGAGCGGAGCTGCGCCTTCATCTCGCGGGTCAAGGGGAATGCGCTTTCCCACGTCCTAAGAGACTTCAGCGTTCTCCTGTGAGATAATGTGCTCTTCCTGAGTGTAAAACTAGACTCGGGGGGTGTGAAGAGGGGAAAAAAGAAAGGGAAAAGGCAGAAAGAAAAATTTTTAAAAATAAAAAGGAAGGAGGGAGAATAAAGAAAAAAAAAAAGGCTCAAGAGTTTCAGAGGAGATCTCTGAGGTGTAACCAGCTGCTGCAGACCAATAAGGAAGATGTCTTGTCACTACGTTTCTCCTTTTTATTCAAAATAAACATGACACTACAAAGCAAAAAATAAAAATGCCATTAACTTTTTCAGAACTGGGCTTGAAGAAAGCATGGTCCCCTTCTCTGATAATAGATAAATTTGGTTACCAAGCAGAAACAGGCATTTACACTGAGAATTCAGCTGTCGAGCTCATTCAGTTAATTTTGTTATAGACTTGGTGCCATTACCTTTCTGCTCAGCCTCATCAGAGGGTTGTACTCACAAGCAGGATTTGGCCTTGGCCAGCAAATCTCAGAAATATTCAAGAATATCAGAAATCTTGTGTGGGTATACCCAATTATTCTTGAAAACACATTCAAGCGTTTCAATACCTACCCTGACTACGGGCAAGAGCATTATTCCACAGAAGGAAAAAAAGTCTTACCTTTAAAGTGCAGAAACAGACCACAGAAAAGGAGTATTGATTTCCTATGCCATCGTGCTAGATCTGAGGAGATGGCAGTGTGAGCCAGGGAAAATGAACAGTTTGAAGCTGTGAACCTGTTTTTCCCCTCTGATTGTCAGTCTCCCTGTTTCCTTCAGTGCTCTTTCTCCTGAGTTATGCCACTGTGAGCTGAAAAACAAACTCATTTTTCGAGTTTTCTTGTTATCTTTGAAGGATGATGGCTTGGATAAAACCTTTACACCAGAGGGCTGGAAAAAGAGGAACAGACCATAAATGCCAAAGCAGTGCCAGAAAATTAAGTGATGACTAAGAGTGAAAGGAGACAGGGCTGACTGGAAGGCTGGGTGTTTGGGGAGTGCAGTAGACTCTGTAAGGGAGGCTGGGGCAGGCAGCAGCTCAGAGGGCAGGAAGAAAGGGGAAAAAAGGCTCTGCCTCCTAGGCAAAAACTGCTGCACAGGAGACAGACTACCCATCATCTGAAATAGGGGCTGGTAAGAGCAGGGAGGTGTGAGGGTTGTCCACAGAGAGGTGTTTCTGGCACTGTGGAAATGGAAATATTTTTTAATCTTGACTGATTTCATTGCAAAGACTGCAAAGCTCAACGTGAAAACAGGATCTGTTATTTTATCTATTCCCTGCCTACAGAAAGCTTTTCCTTCTGCTCTCATCGCAGTCCTGCACGTCCCTCCTAATTCATGGGGCTGTTGTTGGCTCCTTCATGTGCTGGTTGTGGCTGATGTCAAAGTCTAACTGTGGGTCACCTGATTAAATGACTGTTTTCCAGATTCTACAGAGAATCACAAAGTGGTTCAGGAAATAGTAGCACATATGTGATTAATAAAGGGCACACACACATCTTCATCCCACCCTTGACAACGAACTTGTGAGGAAATAAATATGTAAAATAAACTGTCAGCATGTTGAGGCATTTTTTGGTTAGTTGCAAGTCAAAATCACTCTGGCAATACTGTAGAGTTGGTCTGAGCCAAATCCTATTCTCAAAAGATTGTGTGAGCTTTGTTTAAAAGAGACAAGACTTCTGGCTGCACTATTTCCGACCAGCTTGAGTCACTGTGCTTCCTAGCACTGTCCATTTGGAGCATTATTTTTCTATATGGATAGCAAAGAATATGAAAACCTTCTCAGGGCAAGAAGATACAGTCACACCTGCACTAAACCATGAACAATGAGCAAAAGGACTCAAAAGTCAGGAAAACAAAAAGCAGTTGATTCACAATCATTTTAGTCCTTAATTCAGAAACTCCCAAAATCTACTGTGTCTTTGCAAATCAGATGTGAAATCCTGCCCAGAGATTTTAGGAGCAATAATGCTGCATTAGCTACTTGGAAGTCAGGGTAGATCAGACGCTGGAAAAGTGAAGACACACTCAGGAACATCATTGTCTGGGTAAGGCCAAGAAGTTGCTATAACCAGCTGTATCTTCTTCAATGTTATACTTACAGAAAATGTGTATCAGTGCCTCATACAGAATGCTTATTTAGGAATGTTCTGCAAATTGGTTTACTCTCTGAATTGCCAAATGAAACAAGGCAACACTTCTAGCATCACAGTTTTCCGAAGAGCCGTGGCTAGATCTGTGGTGCCAGGCTGTCCAACTCAACTGCAATGTGTTTGTCTTGGGTAATTCTATGGAAAATTGTGAAACAGGCTCTTAGCTCATCTAAGCCAAATCACCACATTCTCATTTGGGAGAACCACAAATGGAATCTCCTCCATGTCAGAGTAAGGTTTAGGGTTAGATGCTACCTAGTTCAGCTAACCCCTCCTTTTTGCTAGCTGTTCACTTTGCGAGAGGCTGGACCTGCGCTTGACATCCACAAAGGATCAACAGTTATTTTTGTGACTATCACTGTCCACAGGGACCTTTCCAGGACCCATTTTCCATATCCACCTGCTCCTGAAGTCTCTTGTTCTGGCCTCTGGTGGATACCTTCAGCTGGCACTGACTGGGTGGAGGACCCTGGACACTGTCCTGTCCCTTGGGCTGGGATATTGGAAGGCACTGAAGTGACCTGTGATGGTAAGCCAGAAAGCGAGCAGGAGTTTTCCCATTCCCAAACAAATATAGAGAAAACACCGAGACAGGCCATCCATCAGCTACTCCTCTTCTCAATTTAGCACCAGCACACTTCTGAATAGAGAAAACTACCCCACCTCTTTGTATGAAGGCTTTTTTTTTTTCCCGTAGGCATATAACAGCATAATAGCTTCAGAAATCATATGTAGCGCTGTATGATCTTTGCTTAGACCTTAAGTGTTTGCATATAATCCTCTCTATAAATCCAATGCACAGAGAAATGTCATTTCCATGCACCTGTCAGAGTTTTTACTGTGGAAAGGAAAAAAAATAGGTACATTGTATTTTTAGAATAATGACTAGAAAAACAATAATTGTCAGTGGCAATCATGCCAGCCTGTAAAGATACAGCTAGAACTAAGTTGATGGGATTTTTTTTGTTTGGATTTTTTTTTCCAGGATTTTGCACTTGAGCAACTGAATAATACCATATTTAAGGTCCTGTGTGGCATTGCCATTTTCTTACTCATACGCATCTAATTAAGTCTTAATTGTGTGGTTCTTTATGAAATGAAAGAAGAGCTGTTAGACTGGATATTTTTCATGTCAGTAAAACAGAATGATACCGATGAAATAGCTAATGTATAGAAAAACGAAGTATGAAATAAGACATCTGAAGACAATGTTTAAAACCCAGCAGAAAGATTAGAAGCAGCATAATAGCAAAGTTACCACAAGTAACTTCTTGATCAACACAAATAATATGAAAGTTATATCCTTTTTATAGCTCACTGCGGTGTGGATGACTGTCCATGCTCAGAGGTACCCAGTGAGCCAAGTTTTGCTCTTAGTTGCTCTGGGGTCAGTGTGGTATCATCCCACTCTCTTCCCCAGCAGGAAGCAAACCAAAACTGTTTGAATTGAACTCCATTGAATTTCATCAAGTTCCCAAAGCACAAGCTTAAAGCATGTCTCACAAGTGAGAGTGGCTGGGCTTTGACAGACATTGGATCCGCTTGTACACTTGTCAAGTTTCACTCCTTGTGTAGCAGCCCTTCTGGGATGAGCCAGTGGAGGACACCCTCCAGCAGCAGGAGTCCTTCCCTCCCATACTTACGTGGCCAGGATTGAAGCAGTGCTGCAGGAGCTGACATGAACATCAGAACTCATCAGCTGAGGGAGAAAGAATATTTTTACAAGTTTCTCCACATACCTTTGTCCTGGCGAGTTTTTTGCTTTACCTCTTCTCTTTGAACTGTACCTAGGTACTTCCTATTACGCATGGTGGTAGAAAACTATCTGTTCACTAACATAATTTTCCGTAAAAGGTTTCTCTTTCTCCTCTGGATAAAGGATCACAGCAAGATAAGCACTAACAGAAGATAGCATAAACATGGCAGGTTATTTCAGTAATGTACCGAAAGTATTATCAGAGTTGCAATCATACCTGAAGTACTCCCCAATCTACGTTAATTTTGAGAAAGGAAAAAAAAAAAGAAAATAAAAAGAGTATTCAGCACAGTTTTAGGTTATTGTAACAACAAGGTGGCTTCTGGCAGAGGATTGGCAGAGACACCTGTGGAGGGGAAGTCCACTGTAGCTGCATCCCACCGGGATGCTCGGCCAGCTACAGCCACACTGTTGTGAGATGTGAGGAATTAGGAAGAGCCAAGCACTGCTCCCACCTGGGGTATGTCACCAGCATTGGTCCATTGTGGTTTCCATAAAGGAACAGATTTTCTCATTTGTGAATTTTCAAGTCTGTTCAACAAAGTTCACCGGGGTTGTGTGCCTGTGAGAAAGGGAGCTTGCTCTGGTCAAGAGGCTGTAAACATGATGCTGAGTACCAGATGCATAGCAGGCACCAACAGGCACTTCCAAAAGGCTACAGGCAGCTGAAGACTGGATGAAATTTTGTAAACAGTTGCCTTCACACCTTGCAGTGTATATCACCATGTTTCACTTCCAGCTTGCTGCTGTGGCCTGGAAGTCACTTCCCTTCTTCCAAGGATTCACACAGAATTTATATTTAAAAAAAAACCAAAAAACCAACAAATACTGTCACAGTTGTAAATATCACATGTAGTGAATGCAACTTCAAGTGTTGGGAGGATATTTATGGATGTTTTATTTGTAATAGCTTGTTTTCAAAACTATTTTGTCCATTTAGAGTGGTTTTATTTTAAAAAATTGTCATTCTGCCCCATTCCCTCTCCTCCAAAAAAACACCTAAACAACTAACCAACAACAACAATAACAACAACAGATAAAAAACCCACAACCTATCTCCAGTCTTAAAACTGATCTAATACTGTGTATTTAATCTTTTTCTGCGAGGAGGGACTGTACAAACCTCGCTGCAGGGACAGTGCAGACAGCGTGGCCATCCTGGCCACACCATGGCCATGAAATCTCCGGCTGGCAGAATTTAGCTCCACTCCATATTCAAGGTGACATTTACACTGGCACCTTCCAGGGGCAAGGGACCCCAAATAAATTTTCAAGAAGGCAAGTTTCTTGGGCAGAGGAGAGGTTAGGCTGTGAGAATCTATAAAATAATAGAATTTTACTTCCTTAGCTTTCTACCCTGTATTAATGGAAGTGTTTGAAAGAGAGAAGTTAATTATTCAACATGAACATGTCAATTCTTCAGCAGCTTGGCCAAGCCTTTCTGAGCAGCAGGGTTTGTGAATGTCTGGGACCATCTTACGTGATCCGATGTCTCACTGTCTTCCAGCTACTCCGAGCCTGCATACCTTTGTCCACAAATGATTTTAAGAAAATAAGGAACGGGTTATCCCGGGAGTTTCCCACGGTATTTTCAACATGTTCACTTGCGGTGAAAGCGGGGACACACACACACACACACACGCACATAGACCGGAGAGCCCCCAGCACCGACTGGGGCCGGCCCCCGCTCTGTCAGAGCTCCGTGCAGCAGCCGTGCACCCGCGGTAGGATCTCTCCCTGCCCGGTTCCTCCTGGCGCGGTGCTGGGCCCCGGCGTCGCGCGTGGGGCCCCCGCCCGTGGGGCTCTGCCCCCGCAGCCCTCCCGCGCACTTGGGGGCACCGTGGGGCAGGCGGTGGTGGGGAGGATACATGAGTGTCCAGACGGTGGACAGATGGGTGGACAGACTTCAGGTGCGCCCTTCCACTTGCTCGCGGCTCTGTCTCGACGAGGACAATGCTGGGGCAACCCCCGGAGCTCACTCCCACGCAGACCTCTGGAGAGCAGCTGTGATTTTTTTTTTCCCTCTCCTTCGGAGCGCGGAAACACGGAGAGCAGATTTGGGGCTTTTTTTCCCAAGCCAGGTGCTCCCTTACCCACAACTCCTGAAGTTGCCATAGGGCAGGCTTACACAACTCAGCAGAGGAAAGGACAAGAGCCGGTGAAACGCAGCACACCCGCAGGGGTACACGGGACCCCTGCACAGCCTCACGCACACAGGAGCCGGGCACACCGGCCCCTCACAGGTGAGGTGGGCGCCGAGGGGAGTGGGGCTGAGCGGCAGCTGCAACCTGTTGACACCAGCGACCGGACAGACAGCACTCCCGGAACCGGGGGCGGCCTCCCACTCCCCCCAAAACTTCCCACCCTTTTCTCCTGGGCAGGGTAGGGCTGCGGACAGCCGCTGGGGAAAGCTCGCTCGGTGCTGCCTCTAAGATTCTGGGATATGCCCAGGGTGTCCTGCGCCCCTTGGGTAGGGGGCTTGGGGGGGGGACGGGGGTCCGAGAGTCCGATAAAAGC
>VWZV01002492.1:445929-452105 GCA_013397155.1 Irena cyanogastra
CCTCCTCTATTTCCCATCCTTCTCAGCAGTAGCGGGAGAAAGCTCCACCTGAAAAAATTAAGTGGAGGTATTTCTGCAGACAGAGGCTTCCTGGAGAATCTATTCTTCTTGTTCCTTTTCAACTAGGCCTTTTGGAAGACTTAGGAAAGCCAAGGAAATTTTATTTTTCAGGTTGGGACATAATATTCTATGTAGCCAAGCAAAACAAGTTATAAATTTGTAAACATTTCTGTCATGCAAATGGCCTGTTCTGGTTGCAGTAGGGCAATTCTCATTTGGGAGAGAAAGCATAACCTGCACAGGGGTTGCCAGTTGTACGTAATGTAGCCGTCCTAAGCCCATGCCAAACAACCTTTCTGCTATGCCAAACCATCCCAGATTTTGTGTAAATTTATTACACCAAGCACACAGCAGCTGTTTAATTGCAGAGAATTTAGGACAGGAAGTGAAGAATAAATCTGCATCCAATTGAATCCACAGCATGTAATTATCTGGAGCACAAATGGGTAAATAACTAAAACTAATGTGTCTAGGAAAATAAAAGCACACATATAGACACATATTTGTGTGGAGAATGGAAGTGTGCTTCATTCAAGTAAAATGACTCACTAGCAGTGTTCCCTTGATCTGGCTCCAAGTGTTTACAGTGTGCCTCCGATTCTCTCCTGGAGAGTGCTACATGACTTCAAAGAGCAGTAACTTTTTTCCAGGTGTTACAGAGTACTTTACAGCAGCAGATCTCATGACCTGATGGCTCAGAGCAGTAGGCAGAAGGAAATCAGCCTGTAAATTCATCACGGAAATTAATAGAGATTTGTGCTCTATGAGACTGGCTATAATCTCTTCCAAGGGAGGAAGATGAATGAGAAAAAGGCACCTACTTTCACCAGTGAAGAAATGACTGTGTTTGTGGCTTCCACGGAACCGGAGAAAAAGAGGACTGGGAGGCAATCATTTTTATTTATCTCTTCTCAGACAGAAGTGCCGTATTTTTCAGTCTTTTTGCAATTCTGTACTTTTCCCAAGGAGAACAAAGAAGAAGGATAGTGGGTGTGTTTTTTCCAACCAGGTTTTAATTTTTGCTGATTGCTGTGCAAATTCACATTGGAAAATGAACCAGTAGAAAAGCGTGCATTCGATGAAGCTGCCCCCTTCCCCCCCATCCCAAAATGTGGGGAAAGTTTTCTGTCTTGTGGAGAGATGATTGACAAGTAATGTAATCTCCTGGGGAGATGGTTTTCAGATCTCCTTCCCGAATAGATGTCGAAAGCAGCATCCTGCTTATCCAAGTTAACACGCTGTGAATACAGCGCTGGGTAGCTGCATGCAGCAGGACGGCTGCAATCTGAAAAATCTGTAACCCACATTTACTCGTAAATATGGTATCCAGAAAGAAAACGTGCCTACTAATCTGCTCCCTGTTTTTTTCCTCTTCTCCTCTATGTAATTTTCTGTGGCTTGCATAACCATTGGACACCTCTGTTAATGCTGTATACCCATTCCTGAAGCTTTGAGACACTTTTGCAATCTTCTTAGCTCTCAGGGTTTCTCTAACCCACTGCAAGGGGGGAAAAAATCCACTGAACTAATCATACACATTCCTTTGGGTGGAATAGTTTGTTAAAGATTTTTAATTTTTTTTTTTTTAACTGAGATATTTTTTGGAGATGAAGCAAACAGAGAGGATCAAAGCAATTTTTCATTACTGGGTGGCTGAATGATGGTTAGTGAGACTAGAGGAGATTGACTGTTTTGTAGAGAGATTAGCAGAATTCACATTGCCGCTGAATGAAAGGTGGAGGAGGCAGAAACCCTAAACAAGTGAATTCAATTACTTATGAAAGGAATAGGGTAAATGAGGATTCTCTCTTTGGGTTTGCTCCAGGAAATATTTCTGAAAAGTTTGTTGAAGAATACCAGTCATCCAAACCCTAATTTTGCTATTATGTAAAAACTCGTTGCTCTGTGGCAGCTTGTGATTTGGAAACTCTTCCCTTGTTTTGTGTACACTGTTGGCACGTCACCTCTTCATTTAATTTCGTTCTCAAATTACACCACCCAGTGCAACTTGTTTGCACATGTGGCGAGGATTTCAAAAGGAATATGAACCTGATCCCAAGCCCACCGGAGTTAAAGAACACATCCTCCTCAGCTTCCCTGGATAACAGCCCTGGAGGAGGGAGCAGCGAGCCACCTTCAAGGGCTGTGGGTGTGATCCCTGCTTCTGGGAGGTTTGCTGCGCTCTGGGCTCTGGCTTGCCCTGGCAGCCAGAGACAGCCTAGAGTTCATGACCTGGGAAGTTTAGAATTTCAGTTTATCTGCTATGTGGCAACACTGTAAGCAATATGGCACGGTAGGAAGTGGCGTTTGCTCCACGGGCTGTTAAAGCAAGGTCTGTTGATTAAGAAGCAGCAGTTCTCCGTGCAAGCCTCTGTCTCTTTTGGGCATCCCTGGAGCAGGACAGCCCTCCCAGGTATGCAACACTCTCTTCTCTCCCCAACACATTTGAGGGTGCTAAGCACAGAGGGGTCCCAGCTCCCCTGGGACCTCCAGGAGCTCCAAATCAAGGACTAAGAGCTGAGGCAGTCAGTCCTGCAGGACAAGGTAAGGAGAAGGTTTCCCAATGGCACTACTTCCCCCATCCTGATGTACCAGAAGCCATTGCTGAACAGACTCAGAGTGGAGAGACATTGATGTTCCTGCAGATGTTCATTCCAAGTAGAGATTTCTCCTTTCCACACCAGCTGGGGCCCTGCCATCCCCAGAATTGTCTCTTACTGCTGCAAACCTGACATAACCTCATTGCTTTCCTACCTTGCACCCTGCCTCAGTCTGTACCTACCAACTTCTGTTCCTCCCTCTCTGCAGCAGAGTAAGAGTACTAACCAACCTAATATGCTGGGTTGACCTCAGGTGCAGGAGAAGTTGGCAAAGGGTGGCTTTGTAAGGAGTTATCTTTCCAACTATTTCCAAGGTCCACCCTTGAAGGACACACTTACTCTTCTCCCAGTGCCCATAGCAAAAAGCAACCCTGGGAAAAACCACTGGCTTAACGGAGCAGAGGAGCACAGAAGAGGTGAATCTGCAGCTGGGGGAAGAGGGTGCTGTTCCATGAGAGTAAATGAAGCTGTGCTTCTCTCTTCCAGCTGATGTTGTGACCTACAGTCCTCAGCTATACAATACATGCCATGTACAACATGTAACAGACTGTTCCTCATTGAGGACATTCCTGTTTGCAGAAGGAGTTCAGGAGACTGAAACAAAGTCTTGGGCTTTCTTTCTGCATCCCTTCTCTAAAAAACTGACAGCCAGCTTCTTCCTTATCTGTATGTCTATTCCATCCCAACAGCCTAATTATTGCAAAGAGTTCATTTCTCACCCAATTTCTTATGCCTTTTACTGGTGTTTTACTGATCACAAATCCTCTAATAGTTTGTCCAAAATTTTTTTGCATTCTCCAAATATCTGGCATCTTCAAAATCCATGTATAACTCAGGACTGAGCTGTGAGGTGTTTAGGATCATTGCCTCGTACCAGAACCATTTCTGGGTAAGTTTTACCACCTCTTATATACTTTCCTCTTTAATGAGACAATGACAGTTTTGACAATGGCAATTCTCCAGTACTCAGAGATGACAGCATTTGCAAATAAATTTGCTAGTTCCTCAACACATTATATCTAAAGCAGAGTCTTTGGGAAGTATCTACATTTCTCCAGCATATCTGATCCTAAAGTAGTTTTCAGGACACACACTGGAAAACTTTGAACCGTGCTATGGAAGTCAAGGGACTATCTTCTCTTCTACAGTGCCCCTCTTGAGCAATCTTGCTCAGGGAAACATTTGAAACTGACTTCCAGCAGGCAGCTGGGACAAGTTGTCTGTACCACCTTATTTATTCCAGGGAGTGACTATATATTCCACTACTTCTCCCACTTGTAGGCAGCCTGCCCCTCTGAACTTCTCTTTATTAAGGCTCTCAATTACTTAGGCCATCGTTGATATTAGATCTTTAACTTTATAAATTAAATATTACATCTTCACATTGATATAACCTATATATTTTTTCTTTCAGAGCAGCTTCCCATCTGCAGAGACCTGCATCTGGGTCCAGAGGGGTTACAAACACCCTATGGGGTTTTAAAATTAGATCTGCCAAGAAGAAGGAAACCCTAATTCTGAAGTGGTTAAATCTCTCATGCCACTGCAGTTGGTGCTTTCTTATCCAGTTTATAAAGTGAGTCTGCAATATTGGCAAACCCACAAATAAGGTCTTCGTAGTAAATTCAGAGCCCCACAAAACTCTGCACATCTGTGACTGCCTGGGAAATTGCCCAGTCCTGTGCACAGCCATATTTTTCCTTTTGCTAGAGAAAACTCTCTCTTGCCAGGTTGTGTGTCCATGAGAAGGAGCCCCTTTTCAGAGCAACTCTCATTTCAGGAAGCTCAAGTTCAGTGGTAGCCTTGATCTGATCCCAGGCTAGTTGTAAATGCAGCCTTTCTTACCACAGTCCCCGAGTGTGCCCTGAGCCATCTCGGCAGAGCAGACAGGCTGAGAGGGACCTATTTTGCAGTGACTGCTTCCAAGATCACTCAGTGTCAGCCAGGAGCCGGCACTTTCAAGTGCTGCTTACTGACACAGTAGAAATGCTGTCTCCTGCCCTTCAGCCCTGCTCTTTGCTTCCACTGCCACTTGCCAACTCTTCTTAAAACTAACTATGGAAAGCAGACTGCAATATCCAAGGTGTAATTCTCTCACGTCAGTGGCGGCACCTACGTCGCTGTTGCTTCTTTCAGCACGTTCTGCTTTGTCCCCAGGCACCCGGTACCACCTCCCTGCACCAGACCTGTGGGTGACGTCCAAGTTACTGCTGAAGGCACCTTTAGGTCTTCAGTGGTCTGTACAATGCCTTCTCCCCCGACAGTGTGGGGCAGTTTAATGGGTCATTGCCTCTAAAGATGAGCCTTGAGTCTTCATTATGAAGTAGAACAAGCGACCTCAGGACTCAGAGGAGCTATCCTTGATCCCTTACCAGAGGCAGAGCTTCACAGTTTTTTTCATTAACTAGAGTTGTTAAAAAGACATCTGACCCAGCACTCACATTCTCTCTGTTTGCTGCCCATAACTCACAACTGCACAATTACCATATGTTCTGGCTCTGTTGGTGTTAGCAAGAATTTTGGCTCAGCAGAGAACTGCAACAATTATTGGCCTCCAAATTGCACCGCCTGCAGACTGGGGGAATTTCCTTCATGCAGCATTTAGCCAGCTTCTCTCTGGCCCAAACAGCCTACCATGCAAGTGTTGCTGCCCAAGTGGTGTTCTCTGACAGGAGAGGAGCTTGTGAGCACTTCAGGGACTCTGTGACAGAGACAGCCTGCAGCAAGTGAGAGTCATCACAGCATTAGCTTCAAACCTGCACTTCTGCTCCAAAGCAATCTGCCCGTGCAGGCACCACCCCTGATGCACAGCAGCATTCACTGCCAGGGTTTCCCAGTGCATCTTGGATCCTCCTCAGCTTTCTTTTGCTATCTCTGACCCTTCTACTTCCTTGTACTTTCAGATCTATAAGCTGCACCTTTTCCCCTTCAAAGCTGGGCAAGGGCTTTCGCTGGGTACCACCAGTTACACCACTTTGGCCACTCCAGGCTGTAGTTACTGCTGTATTTCTCTACCTGCTCTCCTTAAATGAGCCATTAACAGGGCTCAGCAAACATTTCCCTTTCTCACAAACCAGCGTTATCCTTTCTTCTAATCACTCAGAAGTGCCACAAGGAGGATTCCCGTCCCGTGTGCAGACTCTTGCCCACACTCACGGTGCCTGCAGCACTGAGCTCCTCTCTCTGCCCCGCAGCAAGGTCCCCTTTCAGCACACAGCTGCAGCTGAGCCCCGTGACAAATTCCAGCACCTTTCAGAATGGCTCTGGCCTCCTTTTGCTGGTCTTTGCAGGCCAGGCCAAGTCCAGCTGAGTCCCTCTAAACTGGTCCATTGCCAAAGCATCTTGGCAGACTTTGCTGGAGGTGTGCCAGGAGGGAAGGTTCCTCAGGTTCTTCCTAGCTTGGGTAGATTTTCCCCTTTTCTTCCCTGAGACCCCAGTGAGTCCCAGTCTACTGGATGGTTTCTGGCTTTGGAATGTGTGCCCCAGTTTGGAAACAAAGCTTTTTTTTTTTTTTTT
>VWZV01002492.1:452161-476435 GCA_013397155.1 Irena cyanogastra
TTTTTTTTTTTTTGCTTTTTTTTTCCCCCTTCAGGTAATGTTTCAGACCTATTTGGTTCCTGGGAAACACTGTTGCTGTCCATCTTCTCTGACACAGGGTTCTGGGCAAGCCCTCTCAGATCATTCGCTGCCATTCTTTAGCCAGTTTCTTATGTATTGGTATGGTTTGATTTCTTTCTGTCCTGTTTCTGCAGTTGTGACAGTGCTATAAAGCTAGGCAGTAGAAGTTCTCTGACAACCTTAATTCCACATCAGGTTTCTGACTTTTGCAACTTTTTGATTTCCTTGTGCTGTTGGTATTTTTAGCTTTTTTAATCCTCACTGCTGTCCTGCTCAGTTAGTAACCTCCAAGCCTGCCAAAGATTCCTTGGCCTCCTCTGTCCCCGGAAAAGCTGCTGGTCCTCAGCCATCTGGTTACTGGTTCCTTATTCATTTGTTTTGAACTTGTTCCAGCTTCTGCTGCCCCTAAAAAATTTTACCTCCAGTCTCAGGCCATCTCCTAAGCCTTTCAGCAAAGCCTTCAGATGTTGCTTTAATCCCTTCTGCAAGGTCTCATGCTCTTTTCTTGGGTCTTTAGACCTTATTTTAGTCACTTGTGATAGCCTCCATTTCTGCAGGTTTTGTTCATAGAATTCTACAGGAAGTCTCAGTGCATGGCAGAGCACAGCATTCCTGTTTTCCTTTCTCTACTGGAAACAGCTCATTTGATAAAAACTGGAATTGCATTTGCCTGCTTGGCAACTCTATAACTTTGGAGTCTCATGGTCAGAGTGTGGTGAGTGAGAGAAGGAGGTACTTTTTTCCCCCCTTTTGCATTTCTATGTAATGGACTTGTGGCTTCAAGCAGAGATGCTTCCGATTCACCTTTAAAAGCATTTTGCACAATTACAAACCATCTCCATTTTGTTTATAAAGGCCATCATCTGTTCCTGAATAGTCCCATCCTGCTCTTTATAGCGGATGCTGCTCTATTTTGCATCCATCCATCCATTTATTAAAAACAGAAATCTTCTTGAGATATTCCAGGAGAGAAATTCCCTTCCAGCATAGCCCCAGCATAGCCAACTGTCTCCTCTTCTCTAGCCAGCTCCTTTTCCACCTCATAGCTCTGCAGTGGTCCTTCATTCCTCCCACAAGATGTTACATGCGGGAGTCCCTCTACAAGAAAGGCTTCTGCTTTAGATGAAGCACTCAGTTTCAAGAACAAGCCTATCTCAGATGAAGCTGTTCTCCTTTTTATACACCAAGGAGGGGAATAGGCATACGCAGGGCACAGTTCATCTTATCTTGACATGAGAGGCTGAAACAGGTCAAAATAGTGAGATTTACAAGGGGTCTCCTCCCCACTGTGAGTAGAAAAAGACACTCAAGACACAAAAACAGGAGCAGATGACTTATAGTTAAATGGAATTATCTACCTTCTAGATACTCAGACTTTCCCTGAAATACTTTTCATGATGCTTTTAAAGATGGCAGGGAGAGAAACTGCACAAGCAGCCAAAACCAGGCTCCAGAGAACTTCCATCAGTTTTGGCTGGCCTTCTGCTGACTTGTCTCCTGTAACTGATTCCTTCCTGTGCCATTTTAAGAAATTTGAGTTAAAAAAACTCAAAGCCAGTGACTTCTCTGTCACTTATAAGTGTTACTATATGTAATATCATTAAAAAGCAGTACTAAGTGTGCATCTTTTACCAGCCTTCTCAAAGCTATATTAACTGAAACCACCGTAAAATTGTGTTTGCAGTGACTTTTGTTTGCTTTGCTCCCAATTGCAGTTGCCAAGGGGAAAAAAAAAATCACATGAAAAATGCAGTAAAATTCCATACCAAGGATACAAATTTGTTCTGCAACTCCAGGACCATCAGCCGAGAAAAAAATAATTTCTAAGTCATCGTTTTCTCTTGTTTGGTATGTTTCTTACAGCTGTAGCTACAATCAGCTTCTCCCACACTTGAGATCCTGCTCCTACACCTTCATTAGTAATGCACTGATTACCAGGGGGTTTGTACAAATGTTGTTCCATAGTGCCAGAAAATTCACTGCAGGAGTGCCAAAGTTAACACCAACATGAGCTCTCCATATGGAAGATGTAGTGGCATGAAAACATGTCTAAGCCACAGAGACCCTGTGTTGCCCTGCCCAGAATGATTTTCAAAGCCTACCAGAGATGCCACCTTAAATTTAGGAACCTGCCTGTAGTCAGAGTTCAAAGCTCTCAAAGCCACAGGAGTGCTGCTAGAAGACAAAAGGAAGTAGGAAAACATATAAAAATCCAGTGTAACTCTTGAACAGCCTCTGCTGCTCCATAATAAAAGAATAATAGTGTACGGCCCTCTTACAGCACTTTATCTGGGGATCTCAATGGTTACACAATGGGTGAGTTAGTTTGTCTCTTAGTCTAAACCAGAAAAATGTCCAAAACAGAGCTGTGGGGACACAATGCCTCTCCAGTTCAAATCACAAGTCTCTGGGAGCCCTTCCGTGCATGGAGAAATCCGTGCTTATGGACTATACCCTGTTCCATCTCCATGACACGGTTTAGCTCCAGTTGGCAACCAGTGCCAGGCAGCCACTCACTCACACACACACCCACCCCAGTGGCAAGGGGAGGAGAATAGGGAAAGAAGACAAAACCCATGAGTTGAGATAAGAACAGCTTACTATTGAAAATAAAATAATAATAATAATAGTAATAATTAAAACAATAGCAGTAATGAAAAGGGAGACAACAAAAAGAGAGAGATAAAGCCCAAGAGAGGCACATTATACTCAACACAATTGCTCACCACACACTGACCAATGCCCAGCCTGTCCCCGAAGCACAATCAGCCCCTCTGAGACAACTCCCCCAGCTTATATACTGAGCGTGATGTTTTATGGCATGGAACATCCCTTTGGCTAGTTTGGGTCAGCTGTCCTGGCTACACTCCCTCCTGGCTTCTTCTGTGCCTCCTTGCTGGTATAGCACGAGAAACTGGAAAGTCCTTGATTTTGGGTAAGCACTACTTAGCAATAACTAAAACATCAGCGTGATACCAACATTGCTGTCATGCTGAATCCAAACCACAGCACTGCACAAGATACCAGGAAGAAAACTAACTCTGTCCCAGCTCAAACCAGGACACTCCCTTTAGGCACAGGAAGGATGCAGAAAAGCTGAGGGTCGCACGGAGCATGCCAGAAGCAACTCAGCATTTCTTTGCTACTGTTTCTGTGGTGATACTTATGACATCTTCTGCATTCTAAAAATACAAAGTAAGCTTGAATTATTTTATAGGAGAGCTTGAATTATAATATACATGTATTATATATACATATAAATAATACATTGTACAGAAAGATATAAGCAATGAGGCAGATGTGTGCCTTGTAAATATAAAAACTTGCTTTTTCTTGGTATTTTACGTACAATTTCTTTTTGGTAGAGAAACTCATGCTAACATGAAGAAGCTTTTTACCACAATTTGAGGCTAAAGAATAAGTGCAAAATATTTTTAATAGTGTGTTGGTCTTTAACGGCCTGAAATTCTGCTTAATTTATCCTGAACGCCAGTCAATTAAAGTATTATTCATCCAATTGTTTTATTTTTAAAATCTTTCTGAGACGTTATGTGCCACATGCTGCATAGGATATAGACCTCTAGATATCCAAACAGCGCTTGGTTCCTCATGTTTAAAACCCTCAAACCAATGGCTCCAGGCAATAGTTTCCGGCACATTAGAGCTAGGACAGCATTGTTTAAATGTAAACACCCTAGATTCCAGTAGCCCTGGTCTTTGCCTTCCTCCCCTGGAAAGTGATGGCTTCCCATGTTCAAACAAAACACTTCTTCAATGCTAGGTCACTTTCTTGGTCTCAGCACTGAACAGACTGGACTCACTATAGCCACTGTCCTTGACACAGCTTCTTTCAACGTGTAGGGAAAGTTGTCAAAACTAAACCAGTCAAAACTAAACCAGTAAAAACTCCAGCTAACCAGTCCTCCCAGTAGGTTAAAAAATATACGTGTTAAAATGCCAGGACTGTCCAGCATTTCGCTTGAAATTCTCCATAGCAACACCAATTTGGTACTGTAGCTGTAAAAGAGAGTATAAAAAAAATCTAAGATCTACGAAAAAGGCCCTTCAACTTTAAAGTGAATGTATTCTGGGAGAAGTGAAGGGTCTGTTGTGCAGATGGCTGTTTGCTCTCATCGCTGGGAGCAGACACTCTTCAGTGAGGAGGAAAGGGGAGTCAGATAGCGTATTACCATGCAAAAGCAGCGAGCTCTGCCTATGATGACTGCAATATTAACTCCCAGGGCTTCCTGCGGCTGAGAGGCAGCGGCGGCAGCGGCAGCAGCGAGTTTCACTTGCCCCCTGCCCCCCACCCCCAAGCTTCCAGGTTCAATAAAGATTACATCATGGAATAAGTATGCCATGTAAGCCTGAGAATCAAAGCCGTCACAATTGGCGGCTGTTTAACTGTAATGTCGCTGAAACACACACTCCCGCTATGTGCACACACTTTCCCCCGCACCCCTCCCGGCCCATCCCGAACCCTCCGCGGCTCCTACGATTAAGGGTAGTGTTATTGGGGAGAGGAAAATCTGATCAAAACTGTCGACGGCAAACTGACAATTTTCTATGGATTCAATAAAGGCCACCTTAACGATTTCCCTAATTAATGGATGACATCTTTGGCTGGAGGAGAGGCGCTGTATTCTGCTCAGCCTTAGTCTTTGTTAACCTTCTAATTAACTTTCGTAGGTCACCCAGGTCTCCCAAACCTAAAAGTGAAGAGAGCCATTGTGCTAGAAGCAGTAAACTTACTTTTTCTGCTTGGGTACTTAAAAGGGAGAACGATTATAGGCAGGGAAAAATAACTCCATTTAAACTCTTTGTGACTGCGCAGAATGCATAGGTCCCTGCCTTAGAAAATAATTGAAACACCTTTTATACCAATATTTGCATGCATAATACACCAAATTGACAAATATACATCTAAATTCAGCTGCAGTTCCAAATTGATTGGAGATTTGGAGGGGTTTTTGGTTGTCTTTCATTTCTTTTTTTTTTTCTTTTTTTTTTTTTTTTGCAGTGAGAACTTCAGTGGAACAGGAAAAGGAATTTGATTTCTTCAGCAAATTGCAACTGCAACAGCCACCAGCTTTTACATGGCATGATCTTCAGCAAAGAGCCTGGGCTAATAGTACACGCACACACATTCTAACGCTATAATATTAGGCCAGATTAATCCCTGTGGTAAGACCATTGAAGTCAATGGAATTGTATCAGAGATGAATTTGGTTCACTGCCTTTTGTGGAATCTAATATGAATTGACCATTGAGCTGGAGGCATCAAAGATGATAAATGCAGCCTTCTTTCAAACAGTCTGATGCAACCCAAAAAAGGGCAGGCAGAAGGCATTTAGGATGGGTGGCCTTTTCTTCTGTCTACAGCTTTCTCAGGGAAATTCTGCCCTCATTCACGCCCATTGACTGAAGTCAATTAAATTATTTTAATAAATTGTAATTAAAATTCACAGTGTACAATGAAAGATTGAAACTTCATAGCATAACTTGACTAATAAACCTGAAGTTAATTGCTTCTTGAAAGTAAAGATTTAGAGTGCTTCTTTGGCTTACAGAAGAGACATGAAATTAATTGTTCCGAGTTTTTTCTACTCAGCAGAGGACAACAGAGAGGAGTGGAAGACAGTAATAATTGTTCCCCAATATAAATGTACAGATGTACATCCCTGCACAAATATCTGACTGTGCAACCCATATTCTTGGACAGAATGAACTGAGCTTAAAATTTACATTGAAAAAAAGTCTGAAACAGTATGGTTTGGAGAAATTTTTTGAAGAACCAAAGAAGCCTGATATAGTAATTAAAACAGGCCTGAAAATCAGGCTATCTCCAGACTTACCCTTCACTGCCATCGGTTCACAGCGGAATATGTCAGCTTTGACCTTGATGCAGTTTCTCCCTCTTTAGAGAAATTATATGTCAGTGAAGTAGCATTAAAAAAAACCCAAAAGGCCTTGAACTAATCTGGTGTGAAAGCTGCAGTCATGCAAAATGCAACATGCCTGACCAAAAGCCTGAGTTCTTGAAATTCTTACTCTGGTGGTTTGATTCTGCCCCCATATATATATTTTCTAGTAGAATAATTAGCACATACACTGGCATCTACAGCTCTTTACTCTCAAACAAGTGGCACAAAGTATATTAATGATCCTTCCAAGGTCCCTTGATTGCCCTAGAAATGTCTTGGCTGTGGATAAGCAAGACCCAAATCTCTGAGGAAATTTGAATCATGTCACCCATCAAAAACATCCTCAGTTGGACACGCCTTGTATGTTTCTGCCTGCAATGTCCTGAAGGATGTTTGGCATCGTGTGAGACTGATTGATGGGGAAAAACAATCAGGTTACAGGTATAAGATCAATAATCAATATACAGAAAAAAAGCAATCCACCCTTCCTCCCTCTGGAAGTCTCATCTCTGGGCAGCTGGAGGACTAATGGAGGCCCAGGGCTCTACCTTGCTCCCACTGAACACCACAACCTGGCAGCAATGTTCCTGACCGTACAGAGGAGAGACAAGCAATCCCACACCAGTGGTTATGTATTGCCCTTTACAGCTTATGAAAACTTTCAGGGTCCCCAGCATCAGGCTCTCCCTCAGGAGAGAAGGAGTATTGGTCCTTAAGCCAGGGGTCTCCAGAGAAGGGGATCACTGTTAAATTCTCAGGGAAACTGGGCTTGTTCTCAGATACCAACACAAACCTCCCATGTGACATGGAGCCAGGCGGATTCATCTCACCTGACTTATCATTCATGTGATGTTTTCTTCACCTGTGCCTTGTGAGACTGTATCCCTTGAGAGTCAGTGGAAGGTTAAGACATCATACAACTACTAACCAAGAAGTGCTTGTTTTGGATGTCTGGTACAGCAAGAATGAACTGTGCTCCAGGAGAGTTTACCTACAATTGATTATGAAAAATCCACATACAAAACTTGAGCATTTGGAGCTAGTAATGCAATTGCCTATCTGAGGGTAGATGAATCCCACCTTCAGTCCCTCTACACCTTGGTTTCCCATTTGTAAGAAGGAGATTATGATTTTTCCATTCATCCATTTTCTGCTCTTTTTTTGCTTCTAAACAGTAAGGCCCTCAATGACCTGTCTGGGACACACCAGGCAGGAAGTGGACAGTTACTTTTAGGTCATCTAATAAATTGGTATTTTTATGAAGTAACTACTTTATGAAGTAATTAGTTTATGAAGTAATTAGTAGTCATCCAAATTCAAAATCTAAAATAGATCAGGGAAGTGCATCACAAAACATATTATTTTTCAGCACAAAGGGGGTGAACACAACAAAGTCTGCCATTTGGATTTTTGAAATCAAGTAAAATTAATCTCCTCTGTTTGTTTATACAATACCAATCACAACAGGGGGCTCTGATAAAAATAGTTTCAATTTCTTGTAATATTCTCTTAACTGCCCTTGCATCTTAAGTAATCCAATGACTAATTAATTGGGAAAACCTAGTTAATACTCAGTAGAATAAAATGTAAAACATTTTTGTCAATGTCATAGTTTAATCCCAGCTGGCAACCACACAGCTGCTTTCACACACACACACCTCCCACCAGTGGGGTGAGGAAGCAGAATCAGAAAGAGGTTAAAACGCATGAGTTGAGGTAAGAGCAGTTTAATGATTGAAATAAAATATAATAATAACACTATGATAATAATGGTAAAGAAAAGGGACACAATGAATAGAGAGAGAAAAATAAAACACAAGAAAGACAAGTGAGGTACAATACAATTGTTTACTCCTGTTGACCAAATCCCAACCCATTCTGAAACTACTACCAACCCCTCTCAGAAAAATCCTCCCAGTTTGTATAGTGAGCATGACGTCCTGTGACGTGGAATATTCCTTTGGCTGGTTCAAGTCCCCTGTCCTGGCTGTGCTCCCTCCTGGCTTCTAGTGCATCTCCTCTTGGCAGAGCATGAGAAACTGAAAAGTCCTTGACTTTGGGTAAACACTACTTAGCAACAACTAAAACATCAGTGTGTTATCGACATTATGCTCAAACTGAATCCAAAACACAGCACTGTACCAGCTACCAGGAAGAAAATTAACTCTGTAACAGCCAATACCAGGACACTCAGTAATGAACATAACAACTTAAAACTTGTTATTTCAAACTAAATGAATGATCAGTGGGACACACATTATTTATCTTCTTGATACAACTTATGGGGTTGTGTGTACCTAGAACTGGAATTAACTGTCTGACTCTGACATTAAAGTAATTTTCCACAGTTTGTGAAAGATGCCTCCTTGCAGCTCATTTTCCCGAGGGAATCAATTCTTTTTACCAGATAGTGTCGATCCTGGTAGCGTGCAGCTAAATTAAATTATGCTCAGATGTCATCTAGAAATAACGATGTCATACAAATAACCATAAAAAGGATTTTTATGGACAGAGGGTGTAAACCAGGGCACCTAAAATGCATTTAATTTGTCTTGCCACAGCAGAAACATGATCCTTTTCAGGTCAAACTGGAGTGAGGTCCATCCCAGCTCACTGAATCCACTGCGTTGGCAAGACTCGAGTTGGACCTGAGATACTGTAAATGTTCCAACTCCAGTACTGTTGCCTGAACCAGAAATTCCACCTTGCCCCCTTCTCAGCCCTGAGGGGTGTGATGAGCTGGCTTCCCAGCCCAGGAGGCCCGTATGGGCTTTCTCCATCCTCTGAACTTCTATGTGGGTGAGAAGCCCATGGACTCATCAGATTTAGAGATGTTAGTCCTCATCCTTTGCGACTTTAGAGCGAGCTCAACTCTCAAACGTGACCTTACACAAAGCACAGCAAGGCTGCACATTTGCTGCTTCTTGGTGGTTTTCATACCAAATACGTTTCATTTGCAGGAAAAACATAGTATTTCTTTCCATGCTTGGTGCTCTGGCAGAAGCAGCCTGGGGTATGAGGGGTAGAAGGCTTGAAAAAGATATGAAAAATCAACTCTACCTTGTTGCCTAACTGATGCCAGCAAACACCGTGCACATGCACGGATCACCCTGGTATAGTTTCAATACAATAGGTCTGCTTCTCTTAGAAGCCAAAAACCACCTATACAGCTCTAAAGATACAAAAAAGCACAACTTTCCTTTTTATTTCTCCACGGGCCCCTATACAGTGTCAGAACTTTGTGCATGAGCTGCACTAGACTTACAGTCTGAGACACAGGAAGAGTAACTGACTGAGCTGCTCAGCATTGTCCAATAGCAGACAGGAAGAAAAAGTAAATATTTTATCCCCAAAATAATGGTTTTTAAGTGCCTCCTGGTTGATATAGGCACCTGTATGTTGATCTTGAGCACTGAAGAGAAAAAGTGGAGTGAAAGGAAAGCACTTTGCTCAGTCCTAGTGCAAGAGCCCGTTGCTGAACACTAGACTCTCTAGACAGGAAGCGAAAATGACAGGCTCAGAAGACAGATCCATCTGTCCAAGATCCAAATACCTGACAAGTTCTGAGGGTTCCAAGGGGTTTATATGGATGAAAAATAAGAAAGGGAATCCATAGATTCTTCCCTATGTGCCATTGTTTCATTTTTGAGAGTGTTCTTTATACTTCCCAACTATACCAACTAAATCAGGACCATGGGCTTTGGAATCTTTCATGGTCATGCCTCAAACTAGATTAATATGTCAAAATTCCTTGTACATAATAGCATTGCTGTGTCCTCAGTTCTCCCTGCCTTACTGCCAGCTGTGGTGCCAGTCCCTTTCTCCTATTCTTTTACCTGCTGCCTTACAGTATGTTCCTGGTAACCATTCCTTTTCATCCTCACTGACACTGATTCAGTTTCTCTTGCTGATTTTTGCAGCTAAAGTCCTGTAAACACAGCCAGTTTCAGCTGCCAGCTCAACAGAGAGTCACTGACCTCACTGCATAACTGTTTCTGCCTTTTACACTTTGTGCACTCTCCAGTTACTTTTTGGCTACTCTGATTGTCTTTTTTTCCCTCCTTTTTGTCACTCCTGGTGATATTTAGCTCTTCTCCTAGCTTCCATTGTTGCCCTTCCCCATGCACTTACTGCTAACTCTTCCAGCCTCTATCCTGCTTTATTTCATCTGGGCATGTAGTCTGGGCATGTGGTTTGAATTTCTCTAGACCCTTGTGTTCGTCCTCTGCATCTTTGCATTTATGCTTGGAAAAAAACCCGTTCTTCACCCATTCCCTGCTAGGGTCCCTTCAGCCTCCCCCATTGCTACTCATTCTTTCATTAGCACTTTCTTTCTCCAGACTCACGAGCAGACTCTTTCTATGGATCACCCTCTTCGTCTGTTTTCAAAAAAGCCTCTGAAGTCTCTGCAAAAACAACCCTTCTCTACATACCATTATGCCTTTCTCATCTCCTTACCTCTTATCCTTTCAAATGACCAGTTTACTCCCATTCTCTTGAGCTCACCTCTCTGACACTCAGCAGTCTGGTTTCCAGCCACTTCACTCTGCAGGAATTGCTCTCTCTAAAATCACTAATGATGTCCTTCTAGTCAATTCTAACCACCTCTTCTCCAGTCCCTTTCCCTTTGATTTTTCCAACACCTTTGACGTATCAGACCATTCCTTCCCTTGGAGTTCCTCACAACTCAGCTGCTGTGCTGAAAATTGCCTCCTTTCGTTTAAGAGCTTGGTAGTTGACAGCCAGAATAGGGGCACAATGAAAACGATAATCCTTTGCATTGTCTTCTGCACACTAATGAAGCTCCTTTTAGGAAACCATGAAAATTTTAAGGGCATACCCAACAGTAGGGAAAACTCCAGCATAGGATCTCTTTGCTTCCTATAGACCTCTATGCCAGATTTAATATATAGTAAAGGAAATTTCACTTTCATATCTTTGGAGTTTCCTGGATGGAGTTTTGTAAGGAGGAAGAAAAAGGAGAATAAATGAAACTAATAATTTCATCTTTCTAAGGATCTGTTGATTCCCGTTTCTCTCTGTTCACTGATAAAATCAGAGATGGATTAATTCAGAACTATATACAGATATATAAAACAGACAAAAAGAGGATCAGCCTGGGAAGATAGTTGAGTCTTTCCAGTGTCAGGTTAGCCAAAAGTCAAAGAACATCTAGAGGGTAAAAGCAAATGCAGTGACGTAGCGAAGGTCACAGTCAAAGGTTCGGAGGAGGGGGGGATGTGGTGTGGTGTTAAATCCTCCAGCTCAGTAGTGAAGCCAGAGGCTCTTTTCAAGTTAAGCTATACTTGCAGAGCTCTGTGGATAATGTGAACAGATGTTCCTACTGTTTGGCTCTTGCTGTACCCATTTTTACAAAGATAGCTCTACTTAAAACATACATGGAATGTAACCTGTAATCATCTTATGTGGACCTTAAAATACCAAAAGTTCATGAGCAAAGTGCACAGAGATATAACACACAAGAATTATCGTTGTCTTCAGATAAAAATGCTGCACTCTTGTACTCTTCTACTCTAACTTCAAGCTGTTTTCCTCCTTATAGTCTGCAGCAAAGCTGTGGGTGATAAATCACACTGTGTTTTCCATTAGAGTAAGAATAAGTTGCAGAAAACAGTGTTTAAAAAATCAAGGGAATTAACTTTAACTGTTGGATGCCCTACTCCCTCCTCTGTGTGTCAAAACAATTAGTGAGAGTTAGATCAAAGGATCCATTCTGCAGAAAAAGGAGAAATAGAATCCAGTGTGAAATATCCCTCTGCAAAGACAGAGTGCATGCAAATAAATTGCAGGTAACCTGGAGATCTGATACTATACCACCTCCAGGAGGAGAGGGTCAGCAGTTACATCTGATAATAGCCTCTCTCTTTTATTGGGGATCACTATTTTCTAAAAGAAAAGCTAAATATTGATTAAGTGATACCTTAAATACCACAAGATTATCAAAGCAATTACAGGGATTAACTTCCCAAAATGCTCCAGCATAACCTCAGCTGCAGAAACTGTGCCAACTTGGTAATGGCTATTAACATCTGTATGCACAAGAGTAATCCCCTAGTTTTCTTTCTTTTTTCCTCTCTCTTTCTCTGATTGCTCCTATGTATAATGTAGTTTTTCTGAGTGCATGGGATATACCTCCTGGAACCTCATTCTACATTTCCTTGTTTGACCTGCTTAGAGTCAGACAAAGTCAAAGGTTATTCAAGAAGGACTCAAGATATCTATTTGTGTTGCCCCCTCCCACATGAGAAAACCTCCCCTGATGGAAAAAGCCAGGAGACACTGCTGGTCATGAAGTCCCACATGGATATGTTGACTTTGACCATGCTGACTCCATTTCATCCCCTGACAGGACTATCTGTCTAAGGATTGAATGTCCTGCAGACACCTTTCAGAACAGCGTCAGACGGCTGAAGAAGTTTAAGCCCCCCAAAGAAGAGTTGCTGCTTGGTTCCCAGCACAGTTGTGTAGTTCAGGGTCCTTGGTTGCTTTCTATTCCCAGAGCCCACTCTCATGCCCACACCGATGAGAACAACTCCCTTTACTTCCATTTTCCCCTCTTCACTCTTCTCTAAGTGGGAGAAGCAACTTTAAAGCATGGGAGAGACAGACAGAGAGAGCATGACGCCCTATAATCCAACAAGTCAACTTCCCGAGCTCAAACATGAACTGATTTTTTTTTTTTCTTCCCTCGCCTTATAAAAAAGAAATTGACTTTTGTTTGGAGTTTGTGAAAAGTGGGACTCGGGGCCCAGTCAATGGGGCTCCCCGCGGCGCGGGCTGAGTGGAGCCATCTCGAACCAGTCAGCCGCGGCACCAATTAATCCGCTCTTTGTCACAGCCCCGGCCTCAGCAGCAGCGGCAGCAGTAGCAGCAACACATTTGGCCATTGTTCAGACCTTCATGCAACGGGATTTACCCTTTCAAAGAGGCAGTTTTGTCCCAAAGAGTTCGAGCGGAAGTTTCTCACTGACAATTTGCCCCAAATAGATAGATTTGTCAGCAGCAACCTTTAAAAGCAAAAAGCCATGGAGGAAAAAGGGGAGAAAAAGAAGTGTGGGGGGAAGAGCAAGTGCATCCTTGTCCGTCTGTCTGTCTGTCTGGAAGCCTGTCCTGAGAAGGTGGGGTGGGTGCCAGGCCTGAGGTACAGAAGGGCGAAATGGCGTTGATGGGGGCTCTTGTTCATCTCAAGGCAGATGTAGCAAGGGAGCTAACAAGCTCCCAGGCTGTTGTATAGCAGCTCTGACTTCTGAAAGCCTTTCAGGGAACTTCTTTTACATGGCATTGTCATGCCTGCTACACAGCAATGTACTGGGCTGGCCAGGGTTTCTCAGCCTCAAACACTCCAACAGCAGCTCAACCCTGAGAGGAGCAGGCCTCGTTCTCTATGGTCTTTCCACCAAAAACTGTGTTTAAGCCAATGCAAGAATTTTTTTGCCAACAGGCTTGTGTACCTTTTCCTATGCACTATACAGTGGGGCTCATATTCCAGTCAGGAAAAGGGGAAACACACAAACGTGTGTTTTCCACACTGATGCTGCTGTGCTCCTTATGAGAACATCCTTCATACTTCAAGGTCTGTTTGCATGGACAGAGTCAACCTGCTCTGTTGCAAACTGCAGCTACTCACAGACACTGCTCTTGCTCCCACCCTCAGAGCATAGCACTGCCCAATATCCCTGGCTTACGCATGGAGCTTGCTCTTCCCTACAAAACTTCCTCCCACACTCCAAAACCAGAACAGGAAAATGTGCAGGAAACTCTCTCCACAGCATGGATTCCAGCAAATCCACATCCATATACAGACAGACTCTTCCAGCCTTGCTCTCACACTGGAGAGCAGCAACTGGGAAGTTCCCAATCTCTCTAATAGCACAAATTTTGGAAAAAAAAAATCAAAAAATATTCCTGCTCTCACCTGTGACTCCACCTTCTGTTATACCCGCTGAGCAAGTGGGGAGGTGAGCGGCTAGCACATTCCTGTGAGCAGCATGGTGCTGAAATCTAGAGCCCTGTTTTTCTGTAGGAAGGGTTGGGTAAGGTTGTTCAACCTGACATGAATTGCCTTTTGCATAGGAGAAATCATAATCTAATCACCTACACAGGAAGTATAACCTGCTCTTCCCCAGAGGCCTTTGCATGGCGAAGGAGCCAAATTCATGGGGGAACAAGTGGTTCTGCTGCAGTCTTAGTGCTTATCTGCTGCCACTCAGGCAGTTTGGCTGTCCAGACTAAGCTGGAGAAACCCAGTTTGCTCACGTAGATCTGCTGCAACCATCTGACCAAAAGGAGGGCATGAGAAATGGACGCAAGGCTGCTACATAGCCCTAAAACTTTAAAACAAGCTCTGGAAACTCCATTGCTGGGTGACAGGAGGTCCAGCATTTCTGGCAGACTATTTTGCCTCGCTGTATCTAAAATGAGGTTTATCTATGTTACTCAAAGAACCTCATTGTGTGAGTATAGCCCAGCCCACTGTTGTTTATTTGATGGCCTTCCCAAGGCATTTCCTGAACGACAGAGATATGAAGACTGAGTTTAAAGTGACATAAAAAATGTCACCAGCCTACTTTTTACCTACCAAGTTCCCCTAAGCCTGCTTACACCTGCTTTTGGAAAGGGAAAAGGGCACAAGTGGCTGCAACATAATTATAACTCAGCCTGAAGCAGAGTTTGTTCACTATTAGTTTAGGTCTGTTCCAAGTGACTTCATTTCCAAGAGAACTAGAATGCTTTGAGCTAAAACTGAAGCTGACTTAAAAGTCTGAGTTAAAACTGGAACTTTGGGCTCCACGCTTCAGGGTACATCCACACCAGAGGGTGTCACATGTTCTAGGTTCTCACCACAGGGGACAAAGCATTGCAGAGCAGCAGCACCCTCAGCCCCAGAAGGCAGATGTAGGACCCAAGACCTTCCCCACTTGCAGAGGAATTTTAAGAGACCATAAACGTGAGTAAGGGTGGGTACATCTTGCAATGGCACAATGCACTGAGATGAGCTGAAAGTCAAGCAGCACAATGGCAAATACATGCAAACACAGCTTTCTCCATATGGCATCTCTCCAGTGGAGGCCTCACTCCTTCAACTGTCATGGAAATGCACATGTAAATTACCATTTGTTCTTTCCTGGCATGGGAGGAACACCGACACCAGGGACAACAGTATTCCTGAGGAAGCTTAGCTGTCCCACCCTTTATTCCCTTAGCATGATTGGCCCTCATCAATCAAATTGATGGGATTCCAAAGACCAAAACTCTTTTTCCTTTAGTAGTAATTTTGCTTGTGATTTTCAATAAAAGAAAGGAAAGATACTGGATACGACAGAAAATATTCTACCAGCTACAGTGTGCTTACCATGTGCATAACAAAAAGAAGAGAAGAAGATCACATTTCCTCTGTTTGTCTGTCAGGTTCTGAATCACAGCAACCTCATGCCAGCAAAAGGGATGTCTGGATTTTAGCAGCATCAGCCAACACTGACTGCGTTGACAATATAGAGGAAATTTAAATAAGAATCAAACAAATGTTCCTGACAGTACAAAACTGGTTGGTCAACCACACAGTAGGTTTTTAACAACTACCCATGTGTATTTGCAGCCAAATTACAGTATTTGGATCAATCTTGGGATTTCCTAAACTTCATGACTTACCATGGAGCATAATCTCTGCACTTGTAGTTAGAATAAAACCATTGTTGAGCAATAATCTGTACATTGGATTTCCACTGATTTTGCTAAGTGATCTGCCACACAGCTTTGCTTACCAGTGTCAGCACTGTCACAGAAAAGCAGTTAAGGTAAGAATTACTAGTTGTTATTAATCACAAGCATCATGCCATGGGGGATTGGCATCCATGCTAATCCTTCAAGTTTTTGATTCAGTGCTTCAATACTTTGTGTTCTGTGTTGCAGCATGAAGAATGAAGTCACAACGTAAAATCCTGTCCTGGGATTCTCATAACACATTCCCCTGCTCTATATTCCTTTAAAAGAGCCGTGCTTCATGAAAAAGAGGGACATAGAGATAGTGGATCACACCTCATCAGAGAGATATCCTCTCCTGTATATTTATGGTGATAAAATGTTTTTGTGACAATTGCAGCAAAACTCTATCTGGCAAAATCATGTGAGGGCATGAGTAAAAATATCTGAAGTCTCTTTTAAGAGCACTTAGAGCTCAGAATCCCTGGGTTGGTATCATCTGAGTGCCTCACACTGAAGAAAGCACTCCTTGCACCAGGGTTTGTAAACCACCAAAATACATTGCAAGTTCAAGGATACGCATTGAAATTTAACGGTGAAATCTTAGTTGAGGAATGGCAGAACTCTTGCAGTCAGATAGGCTGCCTAAAACTTTGATTGTTCACCTCACATTTTCAGCTCTCGTGCACCCCGGCAATCCTGCTGAAGTTGGTTAAAATACTACTTATTTCATATTTATGACGGGAGACTGCAGGATCAGAATCTGCCTCAGTGGTATGTTTTCACTGGACTACATTTTCTGTTCAGGCAGGACAAGCATAAATAGCTTAGTAGGATTAATTCACTTTACAGAGGAACACGGCAGACCCCCGCTTTCCACTTCTTTTACAGGTAAGAGTGCCAGATTTTTGTTACACAGGCTCAGACCACTGGTTTTGCAAGCTCACCATCATGCTCCTGTCAATGTCTGAAATCTCAAAAGGCAGAAAACCCCAACAAACCTCATAATACATTTAGCTAATTGCAGAGTGATGCATATTGTGATCCCTTCTCTTGCCACTAATCGCTCTACCTGCAAAGATACTTCTGTGACCTATATTTTATGAAGCAAGAGATAAAGCAAGCCTGTCTATAAATTTCTTAGTCACTAAACTGTACATATCTTCTTAAAAATCTCTCTGCACCGACTCGATAGTTTCAAGCAGCACTGAATATGATATGCTGATTCAATGCTGCATCTGGAAGTATTTATTGTTGTTGTTTTCAAATTCATTTCCCAAAATAGATACCACGGATTTGGTCTCCAGCCAAAATCAAGAGATATAGATAAATTGAAATCAATGGAGCTGAGCCATTACATTGCCAGCCAGAAATACAACCCTTCCCAAGAGCATTCTTTGCTGCCACTAACAGTATTTTTTGCAATTGCCTCAAAGGTCAGCTTGTTAATAGGCTTCTACAGCAAAATTTGGGAGGCCAGTCTACCACAGAAACTATTACATTGAAAGGACAATCAATCAGGGTCATAGCTGAGGCGACTCTTTCCTATGCACACACAAGTACTTAGGATGTAGCCAGAGCTATTTGTTTGCTACACTGATAAAATGATTTTTAAATGTTACAGCATAGCTCCAAGATGTATTTATTCCTTGTAGCCAGAATTCTGACAAATAGAATTCTGACAAATTAAAACTGCTAAAGACCAATCTTATTTTAAGTTCTCTTTTATTTGGTTTATAATATATTTATTTGCCCTCTTATTTGGACCTTTCACTTCTTTTATACAGCTGTGTCTCTGCCAGCTTCAGTATTGATACTGTCTTTTGTGTTCGTGTCAGGAAAAATAAAATGAGGCCGTTTCTCTCTAAATTAGATTGCAGCTGTTGCTACATCATTGGCTTATTACGACACTTTGATTTATATCTAACTAGCAAACTAACAAATAAGTCAAGTTACTAACTAGAGCTGCTTTGTTAAGCGCTTGTCTGGCATTGTCTAGATGGGATCAGGTACCAATGTAGGCGTATAAGCCAAGCCTGACATATCCCTTTCAAAGGCATACGTGATTAATGGGGCATTTCATTGCTGCAAGTGAACTCAGGCTTGTTCCACCCCTGAATACAAGTATTGAGGAGAAGTGCCATGACTCACAGCGATACTCTTTCCCCAGTTATCTTTCTTAGGTATAAATTTCCCTGCTGCTCTGCACAATGCTGGTGCGCACTTATCAGATGCACACGTGGAAATTGAGCTGTATGGTCGCTGCTGCTCGCAGCCATTATCTTACTTAACCAAGCACGCACAAGGGAGAAACTCGCCACTTTCTCACTGGCATCTGCAGGGAACACGGGTCTTCCTCGGGGCTTCACTGGATAAATTACCCCACGTGGAGGATGGGTTGGGACCTCTTCAAGCCCAAACCCGCCAGAGGTAACTGGTACATTCACTGTGGGACACCTCAGCGTGCAGGGATGGAACATACGGTGCCAGCAGCTCAGGGAAAGTCATCCCCAGCTGCAGCCAGAAGGTGGGTTTGCTTTACAGAGGGTACATGGGCACAAGGAAATCCCTCTTGCACCAGGAGAGAGGGAGTGCTTACAGGACAGACTTCACCAGGTCATCTTTCTGTGCCTTGGATTTTCACATTTTGGGAAAAAAGCCTTTTCTTGAGTCACCTGGAGAAAATTCACAGCACTAAACTGTGATGTATTTTTGTTTTGTTGTGGATTTTGTTAGTTAGCTGGGGCTCTCAGCATGATCCTGCAGCCCTGGAAGGCACCTGGCCCCAGGGCACCCATGGAGGCTGCCAGGGCAGCTGCCACATAGCATCCTCAGCCACCAGGATCAGCTACATTGGGGATGTGGTGAGGCTTAGCCCCAGCCAGCATCTCAGCCCCATGCAGCCACTTGCCCAATCCCTCACAGTGGGACATGGGAGGGAATGGGAAGAGTAAAATTGAGAAAAATCATGGTCCAAGATAAAGACAGTTTAATAGGTGAAGCAAAAGCCATGCATGTGAGCAAAGCAAAACAAGGGATTCATTCACTGCTTCCCATGGGCAGACAGGTGTTCAGCTGTCCCCAGGAAAGCAGGGCTGCATCACACATAACAGCGACTTGGGAAGGCAAATGCCATCACTCCAAACATCCTCCCCTTTCTCCTTCCTCCCCAGCTTTATATGATGCCATATGGTCAGGAATATCCCTTCAGTCTGTAGGGTCAGCCATCCCAGCTGTGTTCTCTCCCAGCTCCTCACACACCCCCACCCCCTCTCTGGTGGGATGGGGTGAGAGGCTGAAAAGGCCTTGACTTTGCGTAAACGCTGCTCGGCAGTAATGAAAACATCCCTGTGTTATCAACACTGTTTCCAGCACAAATCCAAAACACGGGTCTATGCCAGCTCCGTGAAGAAAACTACCTACTTTGGCCAAAACCAGCACAGTGAGATGGCCCAGGAAGGACAAGAGGAAGGCCAGTGCCACCACTGCTGGCTGTACAGTGTGGGGCCCTCCCAGGAATGCATCCGTGGGGCAGGGGCTTTGCAAGGAAAACTCAATACTGCAAAGGAGCTTGTTAAGTGCATTTCCACACAGGGAGCAGCCCAAGCTGGGCACCAAGCACAGCTGTGTCACGGACCAGGAGTGTGGTGGGACAGCCAAGGAGCAGCACGGTCCCTTCAGCAGCTTTCACAGTGATCCTGCCCATCCATCTGCCGGCAGGGGGATACAGAGAAGGGGTTCGTGGTGGTGCCACAAACATACAGACTGTGACCTACAAAGAAGGGAAGGCACCTTAGATTTCTGGGGTGATTTGAAAGAACTAAACCCCAAAGGAATTTATGCTGCAAGGGTGCTGCTGTAATCAGCTTCCTTTGTAGGGCTGCCTAGGGCACCAAGGGACACCTCTGGATATCACCAGGCACATGCACCAAAGGAGGGGAGTGGAGATAGCTTCTCAAGTATCCCAAAGCAAGAGCCGCTCCTCCTCCCAGGAGAAAATAGCTCTATCCTTTCCCTCCTTACCACCTTTCCAAGAAAACAAGTATGTTAGATTTGCCTAATCTTACCCATCTGCTTGCTGGTGAGAGAAACAGATGAAAACTGCACTTCCATATATTCTGCTGCTGTATTCACACACCTCTGGCATCTTAAATTTTTTCCTCACCTGACCTTTTTCACTTTTTCATTTTTTTCCTTTTATTCACTGAAGACCTTTTGGCTCCCCATCCAAAGACCAGAGGAGAAAAGCAAGATAAAGGCAGAAGGAGTGCTGTACTTGAAGATGGGTCACACATTGGATTTTTATTGCTGCTAATACTCCAAGAAAAGAAAAGACACCTGGCAAGAGACCATGGCACAATGCTGAGAAATGTCACCATGTAACAGTAATCGGAGTCCAGGGTCCTGAAGGAGATACACTTGGAAGGGAACACAGGCCGTTTCCTGTCACAGGGTTGACAACTATTTGTACTTCCAAGGCAGTACAAGGAGACAGTAAATTTCATTGCTGCATTCTTCTGTATATGTAGGCCTGCTTAATAAACAAAATCTGTTTAACCCAACAGACAGCTAAACATCATACAGCCATTCATTCACTGCCACCACAGTGGGGTGAGGGAGAGAATCAAAATAAAGGGTAAAACTTGTGGGCTGAGATTAAGGCAGCTTAAAGAAACAGAAATGGAAGGGAAAATAATATAATGCTAAAAGCATGTACAGTGAAAGTGATGGACAATTGCCCACCAACAACTGACTGATGCCCAGCCAGTCCTCTTGCTGTCCCCCCCAGCTTTTTTGTTCAGCCTGATGCCATATGGTACAGGATATACCTATGGCCAGTTTGGGTCAGCTGTCCCAGCAGCATCCCTTCCCATCTTCTTGCACACCCTCAGCCTACTCTCTGGCAGGGTAGTAGGAGAAGTCGAAAAATCCTTGACTTAGTATAAGCACTGCTCAGCAACAACTAAAACATCAGGGTGTTATCAACATTATTCTCACCCTAAATCCCAAACACAGCGCTATGCCAGCTACTACAAAGAAAATTAACTGCTACTCCATCAAAAACCAGGACAATAAAGGTAAATGTTAAATGGCAATAATGGTAATCACTACAAATACTAAATGTTAACTATAATTTCTTACCTATTGGAAGCTGAAATATTTTTCATCCAAATGGCCCTGGAAACAGCTTTGATAGAACCTGCAGCGAAAAGCTGGAGGCAGGAAAGACCTCTTCCCTGTACTCTTGGAAGATGCATCCTGCCTTCACTTTCAGGGTTGAGATATCTCTGTCCACCACAGAAACCACAGGAAAGGCTCTGAAGAGACAAAGGACAAACCTCAGCTGACACAGGTTTACAAAGCAATGGCAGGTACAGCCCAGGGAACAGGGAAGGGCTGATGGTTTGCTCTCTCCCCAGCAACTGCAGCCCTAGCCCACATGCAGAGTCAGCTTTGGGTGTCTGGGTTATGTTAGTGGAGTTTTGGGTGGAGAGGTCGGATGTTTGAGCTCTTATATTTTTTCTCTTGGCAGAGCCTGATGCTGTACATGGGAGGGAAAGCCCTGTCTGCATTCAGAGCAGCCTCTCCCAGGTGCATCTGAAACCTGTGGACATGGTCGGATCAGGTGGCTTTGAGTTTACAATACAAACAACTGTGGCCGCTCTAAGGCCAGAGATCTGTCTCTCCAGAATAGGGGATGCCCGGGACCAGATTTGGGCCCTGCTGCCATTTAATCCTCTTTCTTTTGGCCTTCAGACCTTTCTAATGTAGCATCTCCTTCCCTGTTGCTTTTCACATTGCTCAAGGAGGTGAACTTTTCCCCGCCTCCCTGGAAGCAGATTTGGAGTGAATTTGCATTCCCTGATCCAGCAGTTTCTTTGCTTTCTGAGATCTCCCTGAGCAACTTCCCAGTTCTCTGGACAGTGTCCCTCGGTGTCAGGCAGGACCAGGCTTGTCCTGGTCCAAGGCTTCCTTCTGTGTCATGGATGCACTGGTCTCACGGGGAGCAAAGAGCAGAAAGTCACTGGGATTCCAGTGCTGCCCAGAGTCACGCAGCCCTACAACACACTTACAGTATCAGCGCAAGAGGAATCACCTGACTAAGCTGAGATAGAAAGATGCAAGGATGAAATATGAAGTGCAGGAGGACGGAGACAGTGTGTTTGGGGCTGGGCTGAACACCACATTCCCCTAGGATCACAACCAACAAAGCGGAAATCCGTTGTGGTGCATCAACACCTCACACGAGTGACAGGGATGAGAAAGAAGGGACCGAGGGACAGCATCTGCCGCCCCTGCTCCCTGGTGCCGTTGCCGGCCCCGGCTTGCACCGGCAGGAGAGATAGTCTTTCCTTCCTCCCCAGATGCGCACCTCTCCTTCGGCTGCTCTAGCAGCTCTCACCTCTCAGTTCCCAGGAGTGCGAGAGCTCGGCAGCCTCTCGGTGAAACCGGAGTTGAGAAAGGGTCCCACCTCTGGCCCTCGCCGCCCCCCTGCACCGCGGCTCTGGCCGCGCTCCTGGGACGCTCGGAGGTGGCGAGCTGCTGAGGGGCAGCGAGGGCGGCGGTGCCCGGCGGTCGGAGCAACTCCCCCGGGCAAGGGCGGGCTCTTCGCACGGCCGCCGTGCAACAAGTCCCGCCGCCGGGGAGCGGGAGCCCAGCCCGCCGTGCGCCTCCAGGAGCCGGCCGGCCCTGCTTCCCCCGGGCCAGCCTCCGGCCTCAGCGGCAGGACGGTGGTCCGGCTCCCCGGCGGCAAGGCTGCAGGCTCGGCCCGGCTCGGCCCGGCCCGGCTCACAGCCCCGGCCCGCTCCCCGCCCGACCCCGCCGGCTGCCACACAGCCGCTGCCCGGGCCGGGGCAGGGGCAAGGGCAAGGGCAGGGGCGAACCACAGGCGGGCTCCACCTCGGCACGGGAAAATGCAAAAGAAACGGAATCTTGATCCGTTCTTTCTGTTTTCCTTTTGTCTTCTGTTGTGTTTTTTTTTCTGGGTTCTGGGTTTTTTTGTTTTTTTGGTTTTGAGTTTTTTTGTTGGTTTTTTTTCTTACAGGGAGGGTGGGGAGTTGTCCCTTTTTATGACAGCGAGGGCACAAGGCGAGTGAGGAGGCGGAATCGTCTCGGCAGCCGCTGCATTTTGTGTGGAAACCGCTCGGGGGTTCATTAATATCATTAGCATTTAACCCCCTCCCTGCCCCCTCCCCTTGCCAGCGCGGGGTGACGTCACGCGGCGGCAGGAGTTGGGGGGAAAGTGAGGGAAGCTCAGTGGGCAAGGGGCGTCCCTCTCCCCTCCCCGCCGCTGCCTGTCACAGCCTCTCTGCTGATATTATAGGGGCCGAAGCCTGGAGCTCAAAGCGCGAAGTCAGCCAGTGTAATGAACTTCTGGAAACCTTTCCCTTTTTATACCATTCAGTTTCTGAGAGGCAGAGACTGCCTCCTCTGACGCCTTTTCCCCCCTTCCATTATTTTTCCAGGCGCTGATCTCCCTGCTTGCTGCACCGAGGCGCCCGGCGCAGAGCCCCGCTCCCTATCCTACCTTCTCCTTCGCCTCATTGTTGTCCTGGCTGCTGTGGCTCTCGCTTGCCTTCCAGGAGCGCGGTGGCGAGCACAGTCACACCCCCAGCACCCTCCCAGGGTCCCGAGAGCATCTACTCGCAGAGGGGCAGCCAGCGGCCGCCGACTTTGGGCCACTTCGTTGGTTTTTTTCNGAGGGGGGGGTTGTGGCTTGGATTTGCACCCCCCCACACCCCGCGCCCAATTGAAAAAGAAGTGTATATTTCCAACCGGAGTGGCAACGAATATATAGGCTCGGGGTTGCGCCGATGGAGTTTGGGCCTGGGGCTTACAAAAAGCCATTTTCCAGCTGGCGCCCCGGCTTTCCTGGCTGGGAACCGGGGCAGAAGCCCGTGGGCAGCGAGCCCCCGGGAAGACGGCTCCGCCGACGACGGAGAGGGGGCTGGTCCCGCCGGGACGCGGCCGGTTACGTGAGGGTCTCCGGTACAGAGGTGGAGGGGGAAGGTTTGGGTTTAAAAGACATTTCGGCGTTTAAACGTGCTGGTTTTCTGACGGACTTTATGCAATCTTCTGCGACATAATGATTTCTTTTTAAGAGTTTGAAACTCCAGTCACTCAATTACACGGAATCGCGTAAGCAACTCAGTCGAAGGAGGATTTAAATACAATACTTTGCACACCATTCCCAGTTACAACAAATAATCCTGCAACGAGGAAAGCAGAAACAACTTAAAAGTCACATTTTCCTTAATCCTAAATCCATGCACCTCATAACTGGGGAATTTAAAGCATGACTAACCGCTCTTACAGAATGGCTCAATTCGTATAATCCCAATGGGACTTTCGGAGTTTGTAATATGGATGGAGTCAGTAACAAAGGGGGAAAAAATACCCAATCCAATTTAATGTCTGACAAGTGACGGATCGGACAGCTATTTCCTCTGCGCTCCGACAGGCTCCCGAGGTTGCGGAGTGGCGGCCAAGGGAGGCAAATCTCCCTCCCGCCGCGGTACCTGCCACCGGCCGCCTCCCGCCAGCCCCGCGGCCTTCTCCTCGCCGCTGCC
>VWZV01002492.1:480164-531194 GCA_013397155.1 Irena cyanogastra
GAGAAGAGAAGAGAAGAGAAGAGAAGAGAAGAGAAGAGAAGAGAAGAGAAGAGAAGAGAAGAGAAGAGAAGAGAAGAGAAAAAAGAAAAGAAAGGAAACTAAAGGAAAAAAAGAACAAGGAAAATAAGAGAATAAGAAAAAGAAAACAAGGAAAACGAAGAAAATAAAAAAGAAAACAAGGAAAAGGAAAATGAAAAGAACGAGAAAACAAAAAAGAGTACAAAGAAAAGAAACATGAAAATGAAAAGAAATTTAAAGGAAAAGAATAAAGGAAAAAAGAAAAAGAAAAAGAAAAAGAGCAGAAGAGAGAAGAAAAAAAACGGAGAAAAGGCAGAAGCCGAGTGGGGTTTTGGCGGGTTTCTTGAACCGGGCTGCAATAGTCTCTGTACGAGTTTTTACTTCTCCCTGAGAGCATTTGCAATTCTAGTCAAAGCCGGTGCGAAAGCAGCGCCCGGCGGAGCGGGGGCTGCGGGCGAGGCGGAGCGGAGCGGAGCGGGACAGAGGGACACTGCCCGCCCGCCAGGCTCACAGGTCCGCTGACTCCTCCGCGCACAAAACGGAGACGGAAAGTTTTGCTGCAGGTTTTGAGATTCTTCTTCTTGAGTTTTTTCTTCTCTGCGGCGGAAATCAGCCCCCTTTCGCCAGGGTTGCTAGCGGGGAGAGGAGGTTGCTTGGCGTCCCGGTCATTTTATTTTGTTTTGGTCTGATTTATTCCGTGCGTCGGTCTCCTGACTGCTCTCCTGCCCAGGGAAAGTGCCGTCCTGTTTGCCGAGCGCCAGAAAGAGAGAGAAATACACACACCCCCCTCACCAAAGCCCCCGAAATCCCTCCCCTCCCCCTTCATCCTCACTTCTCGCAGGCAAGACTGCCGCTCCCGCTGCTGTAATCTTCCCCTCCAAAATGGGTCTTGGCGATTATAGAAGATCCAAATAAACGTAGCGGGGCATGAATAATGCTCATTGTAGAAAACTGACACTTGCTCAAGGAAAAGAAAGTTGGCTATAAAATCACTTCATTATTTGCTTGTACTGCGGCTCTGGGGCTAATCCCTCCGAAGGTCAGTTTGCTGAGAGGTCTCTCTCTCTCCCTCTTTCCCTTCTCTGCTTTCAGGTCGCATTTTAGACATCCCTTGCAAAGTGTGTGGGGACCGCAGCTCCGGAAAGCACTATGGGGTTTACGCCTGCGATGGGTGCTCGGGATTTTTCAAGCGGAGCATCAGGAGGAATAGGACCTATGTTTGCAAATCAGGAAATCAGGTACCAACCGCAGCCTAGCCCCCTCACCCCCCGCACCCCCTACCCTGCATTTCCCCAGGGGTCCGCATTGCCCTTGCCCCACCAACAGAGAGACACCCGCAGCGAGATGGGGCAGCCTCCCGGTAAGCCTCAGCACAGCTGGGCGATGGACAGCCACGGGTTTACACGCCGGCGTGTCGTGCCCGCGCCCAGGCAGAGGCAGCCCCGCTTTTCCCTTTCTGTTCCGGCCGCTGTCCTTTCCACTCCCGGAGCGTTCCCGCGGGGATGTGAGGCTGGGAACGCGGAGGGATGCGCGGTGTAGCGGGGCGCCCCGAGGGGGCGGCGCCGTCGTCGCTGTCTCGGGTGCTGAAGGCGGCCCGGCCAGCCCCGCCCGGCCCGCCCTGTCCCGGGGCCGAGCACCTGGCAGGGCCCGGCACGGCGCACGCAGGGGCGGCCTCTCCGCGCCTTCCGCCGCCGCGGGGCCGGCGCCTGGGGCCGGCGAGGTGGGCGCGCTGCTGCCCCCGGCCCGACGGCTGGCTGTGTTGCAGGGAGGTTGCCCGGTGGACAAGACGCACAGGAACCAGTGCCGAGCCTGCCGGCTGAAAAAGTGCTTGGAGGTCAACATGAACAAAGATGGTACCTGCTCCCCCTCTCCCGGGGCTGGGGTGGCGGGGCAGCAGGAGGGAGATGCTCTGAACCGAGGAGCGCTGTGTCGCTCCGGTGTCTCCTTGGCCCGGCCACTAATGACCCTCCCATCCTGCGGCAGCCCTCAGACACTTCTCCCTAGACACCGCTTGGACGGGGAGGGGGGACACAGAGCTGGCCTCGGAAAATTGCAGGGAGGGTCGAGCAGTGCGGGGCACCCACTGCGGATCCCCGAGGTGACTCGCTCGCCTCTCTTTGATGCCCCACAGCGGTGCAGCACGAGCGGGGCCCCCGGACGTCGACGATACGGAAGCAGGTGGCCCTCTACTTCCGCGGGCACAAGGAGGAGAGCGGCGGAGCCCCGCACTTCCCTGCTGCCGCCCTGCCGGCGCCCGCCTTCTTTACCGCCGTCTCCCAGCTGGAGCCCCACGGCCTGGAGCTGGCCGCTGTCACTGGCACCCCGGAGAGACAGGCTCTGGTGGGCCTCGCACAGCCCACCCCAAAGGTCAGCCACTGCCCTGGCCCCCGGCGGGCTGCAAACCTTGCTGCTGAGGTGCCTGCAACCTGTCGGCTCCTTCCTGCCTCTGGGGTAGACATGGGAAACAGCAAGGCTCGAAGCTTTGTGGGTTGTGCTGGGGACGTTTGTTTCTCATGCATTCTTATACTTCATGGATGCAGAAATGCTCCTCGTTTGTGGATGCCTGGACCCCATCCACAAGTCAGTTTTAAACCTTGTTTCACAAGGAATGCAATCCCTGTGAATGAGTTTTTTTTCAGCAAAATGCCAATCTCCATGGTGGTGTAGTTCAGAAAGTACTTTGTGTACTGACCAAAGCCTGCAGCTTGTCCTCACAGACACAAAACCCAAACATGGCTAAGCTGGCTCTCTGGACTTCTTGGTTGTGACATTTCCTAAGCAGCCCAGTGGAAGCACTGCTGTGGCCTCAGCTGCCCAGGAATTAGCTGAAAGGAGATGTTTTTTCATTAGTGCATTTGCAATGGCATTTTGCATCTTCACAGCATCTAGAAAATCACAGAAGAAACTGCTTAAATAGTTCTGCATTTTCAGAGATGGTAGGTAGCTTGGCAGAACCCATCGTAAACGTGGTGACAACATATAGTTTTACATGGTAATTTTGAAAAATGCTGAATCAGAATTTATTTGGCAAGAAAATTTAGCACACACTTGAAAACATAACTCCATTCAAACCCTACACAGCCTCTAGATAGTTATGCTTAGCTCTGTGCATCTACTTACAACCTGTTGCAGTCAGGGAGCAAGATGAAAGTTTAGGCTAAATGAATATTTACTGTTCTACTGAGCAGGACTGGAATTCTAAATCAGCTTCTGAAGCAAGGTTACAAACTACATGTTGTTAATCAAATTTTTATCCTTCTAACTCTGCTATCAGAGGTGTGCTATTGTGTAACAGAGTAAAGCATGACACATAACTTTGGTACACTTTTTCCTGCCCGATGCAATAATTTCATTCTCCTTTCAACCTCCTGCTCTGAACAGTTTCTTTAGTATAGCTCATCCACATGGATAAGCAGCAAGGAGCAGTTTTAAGTGAGCCCACTGCAAGCAATGCCCTCTGCTTGCAGAACACGAGAGTGCACACTCTGTGTTGGGCATGAGCAGGAGCACTGAATGTAGGGGAGAGGAAGACCAGGCTGCCTTGGTGACACTGTGTGAAGTGGCTTTATTTTCTCTTTGACATTAGTACCCACACGAAGTCAACGGCACCCCTATGTATCTCTACGAAGTGGCCACTGAATCCGTCTGCGAGTCAGCAGCCAGACTTCTGTTCATGAGCATCAAGTGGGCCAAAAGTGTCCCAGCCTTCTCCACCTTGTCCTTACAAGACCAGGTAAGGCAGTGGCAGTGGGAGTGGCATCAGCCTGGCCTGCCTGTTAAAGAAGGCTCAGACATCACATTGGGTCCTGAACTTCCAGCCCTAGACCTTGAAATCCGTAATCTGTAACTTCAGTGGCTCTGAAGTTCAGTGTAGTGTTTTCAGTCTGTCCCTGAAAACCAGACGGTGATTTAGAAACTGCTTTCCTCCAACTTTTATCTCATGAAGCAAGTGAAAAATCAAGCCAGGAAAAAGGAATCTAACATAATATAAAACGAATATTATGGAAGGACAAGTGCTAGAGGAGAAATCATCAGGCTGCAGACCAAACTTAGCATGCCCAAACTGCTTCTCTACTTGAAGAACAACTTTTCCTTCCATAAAATGGGGAATAGCATCTTACTTTGCTATTTTGGGGTGAGAAATGCTTAGTTAAGTTTGTGGTCTCAGGATATGACTGAGGCTGTTTCTGAAGACCAATTCTCCTCCTCCTCCTCCTTCCCCTCCCCCTCCCCTCCTCCTCCTCCTCCTTCCCTTCCTCCTCTTCTCCTCTCCTCCTCTCCTCTCAACTGTTTACACAACCAACATTTTTTCCTTACTCACCTTGGCTTACAATTACATCAATATGGTGGAAGCAGTATTTGGCCAGCCCCCAATATTTTTTACCATTAATTAAAATCTTCCCTAATGTGTTTTGTTTTCCTCTATGATAATTTCCCTTTGCCTCAAGTAAATCATAGGTGAACCATACAAGATGAAACAATTTCTTAATGACTTGATTCTTGATGAGGACTCAGTGTGCTTTGTATAATGCACTAATTTTTAAAAAAGTAATCAGATAATTGTAAAATGGAAGGGTGGAAATCTACACAAAGCTCCAAGCATAAAAGACATCTATTACTTTGATATGATTGAACTAATTTACCAAAATGTTAACTAGAAAAACTGTGCCATAGATGTTACATAGCAGTTGTCAGAGGAACTAGTTCTTCTCCCCAGAAGCACATTACAAGTGTTGCAGTTGATATGCAAATATATACTTTGAACTACAAGAAAACAGCTTCTTAGGAAACCAATAGTGTTTTCAATCTAAAGGTAAATAATGATGGTCTCAATGTGTTACAAAGTTAAGGTACATAAAAATGCTCATTTTCTAGCACCAAACCCATGTCTTGAAATCCTTGTTGAGAAATTAGACAAAGAGGAATGCTGCTCAGCTCCACCTGCAGTCCTGCTACGCAGTGACGATGAGGGGAGCGATGAGATGTGGCCTGGAAGGTCACACATCCTAGCAGGAAGACAACAATCCCAGTGTGGCAGCCTGCTGCTCTCTAATTGTGTCTTCTGCTGCCACTAATCCTGTGGAGCACTGGGTCTGTCACAGCGAGCAACCAAAGAGACAGGCTCACGTGTCAGGGACAAGAAGCAGGTGCGCGGCTCCAGCGGCAGCCCCAGCACACAGGAGGAGACTGAGTGATGTCCACAGGAGGCTCCCTAGGCAAAGGGTTTATCTGGCACAACTGGGAGGTATTTCCCACTCCATCATCTCTGTTAGTGTGCAGAGGAGGAGGCAGCAGGATCTGAAAGCAGGGGAAATCTCCATGGCATGTGACCAAGTATGCCTCAAACAGCACGGCCTGCCTATCTACCACAGACACCACAGTGTTCCCATTAAATAACCCACTACCTCTTTCACTTTCATAGCAGGGACTCATCTTAGTGAATAACATATTAAAAACCCAGCCTTTCTTTAACATTACTTTCACTTGCTGTACCTCATTGCAAGTCACCTTCCTCAAAACTCAGAGCTGCTCAGCTCAAAAGCTTTGATTTGGGCCTTTTTCTGCATGATTCCCCTGTCATACTTAGGAGAGCTGGAGAAGCAATAATTCTGATTTTAATCACCTTATTTAACTAATAATCATACAGTTGATTTTTATAACATTGCTATTGCTTTATTTAATTTGACAATGGCCTAGCTGTAATTGTCTGCATTTCTCTTTTGGTGTCCCTGACATCTGGCTGAGGAGAGACTAAAATATTTTCCAGAATTTTCCTCTTTTTTTTTTTGTTCTTTTCCAGAAAGGCAAGTGCACTGTAATTTCAGGACTCTGAAAGTTTTATCTTGAAGGCAGGGAAATAAATAGAGACCAATTTGCTGATAAAACACAAGTCTGAGCATTGCTGCATTGCTTACCTCTGGTAAAACAGAGGCTGTGTCCCTTCCCTAGATCCATACAGATAAGTCCATTTTGAACTGGAAACCACACATCAGAAAGCATCATGCTTCTAGTTCTGCTGGCCTGCACACCTGCCCACGTTATCTGTGAGACAGGTTGGCCCAATGCAGGTCACCAACAAAAGGTCACACCAAGGATAGGATTGATTAAGAAGCAAAACCAGTCGTGCAGAAAGCCTGGTATTTGCTGTTTCTTTGAAGAAGGAGGGCTGAGTATGACTTGAGCATGCATTATTTTAATTGGTGGTTTTACAGACTTATGCATAGGCATGAAGAAAGCTTTAGCTATTGGAATAGTCTCTTAGTTCTAAAGTCTTCTGGCTTTAAAGACTTGGTGGGAAAGAAAATATGAAATTGATATCTTCCAGGAACCACCATTCATTACCATTGTATCTGCATGAATGAATGACAAAAAAAAAGCAAATGAAAGCAAATGACAAAAGCAAATGAAAGGCTGGAAAATAATTTCCTAAGTCATACAGACACCTGCACATCCATCAAGTGGGATTATCCAGAGGAGGGACTGGGTTTGCAGGCTGCAGTGGTTAGGAAACTTAAGAGTAGATTCGTCTGTTCTCAGAAGAAAGTTGATATGGGCATCATACTCTAGACACAGCACCCCCTCCCATCTTCATTTCAGGCAATAATCTGGGCAGTTTTTGGTACCATGAAATCCAATGTAAGTGTTCCAAACAGCAACTGTATGTAGATACATGAGTACCTTCCTGTCACAATTTCCTTAGGTTACAGAGAAGTTCTGCAAAGCACACAGGGCAAAAAGGCATTAAAATGGACATAACCCTGCAGTGACAAGTTGAGAGCAGAGACTCTGAGAATTCAGATTGAAGAGGATGGTTTAAAACTTGTAATCATGGAATCACAGGAGGGGTCAGGTTGGAAGGGATCACATCTGATCCAACCTCCCTGCTCGAGCAGAGTCATTGCAGAGCACATGGCACAGGACTGTGTCCAGGCAGTTCTTGAATATCTCTAGTGAGAGAGATTCCAAAACCACGTTGGGTAACCTGCTTGGTGCACAGTAAAGAAGTTTTTCCTCATATTCAGGTACAATTTCCTGTGCAGTTTCTGCCCATTGCTTGGTGCCCCAGTGGCCGGCAACAAGTAACACTGTCCTGAACAGCAATATTGTTAAGAGTTTGCACATAGATTAAGGATTTGCTTTTACTGATGCTTTCTGTATCACCTATTACTTTCCCATATCTGATTCATCATTAATTTGGTACAGCATCTTTTTTTACTTGGTCTTTACAGACTCTTTGCATACTTAAAATACCCTCCTTCCTCTTTTCCTAAGAAGCTAAGCTGCTGATAATTTCAGGGACCATAGCAACATCCATGATTGCAGGTTTTGGGGTTTTGGTTTGGTGGCTTCATTTTTTTTTCTGCTTGAGTTTTGGGCAATCTGCTTTTGCTGCATGGAGCTGCTAGAAGATACCTTCTGAGCCCACTACAGTTCTCACCCCTTCAAATCTCTCCCACCCTATTTTGTGACACAAAAATGGCCATGAACTTCTGCTGAACCAGAGGTCCTCCAAACCTCTCTTAAGAGTTGGTCTGGGCAAACAATCCATAGATGCCCTCAAGACTAAATGTGTCTGTTCTGGCTTTGCCAATCTGCATTTCCAGAAGTCTTGTCTCCTCTTCAGATGCACCACTGCCTCTTCAGGGAAATCACAAGCATTGCCTCAGAGAAAACAGAGAAAAACACATCCTCCATAGAGACATGCACTGTGCAAAAACTGCAGAGAACTAGCAATGCTGTCAGCATAGGTGCCTGGATATTCACATCTCTGAAAGGATGCAGCTCTTAGTGCCTGGAATTTCTGAGTGATTTTAAGCAAAAAAGCAGAAAAACTAGTGACACTGAGAAATTATTCATGTGTGCAGATGCTCTGCTTGACAGATATAGAGAGTGGCTTGGTAAGAAAAGGGTTATAAGATGGATGTGTGCTCTAAAGCACTGCTCCCTACACTGATGCAGGATGTTATCCAGGCTTTTTTTCACAAAATTCTGCCTTCCCGAGGGAAAGGAGTGTAATCCTCAGAGAGCAAGAGGAAAGCACTCATCCAAACTGTCCTAGAACCGCTGTGTAAGTGCACAGGGGGAGGAGAAGAGAGCCCATACCATGCTGAGAAAGCAAGTGTGTTCATGTTGTGAGCAAATGCTCTGGGAAAAGAGTTCTCTCTCTCTTTCTCTTCCCTTTTGGTCCACAACATGGTGCACAGTGAGCCAACCCTCAGTGTTTTTCTACAATGCATAGACTTATTTCTAGACACCTTCTCAAAAGGCTAAGAGAAGAGCTAATGAATGCTGTGGGGGAAATACCATGACAGGCATTTAAAGTAGTTTTTAAAATAACAGAAATTTACATATTTAAATTGTTTATAAATCTATAAATTATACACTATGTTATATTGTACATCTATTGTATGACAGCTGATGCTTTTGGAAGATGCTTGGAGAGAACTGTTTGTTCTAGGAATAGCACAATGGGCCATTCCAGTTGATGCTAACACTCTACTGGCTGTATCTGGTAAGAATTGCACAATTTAATGACTTTGTTACAAAAATTACCATAAAAATACATTACTGAAAAAAGAACAACATGTAAAGAATAACAAATTCCTACTGAACAATAGAGCATACCTGTCATTTATAAATCTATATTTAAATGCAAATAATGTTGTTTTGTTGTATTCATGACTGCTTGCATTGTCATTTAAATGCAAATTACTGTGTTTGTTATCATCCAAGAGAAGATTTTATATTAACTTTCATACAATATAGTCAGTTTACATGGAACCAGATAGACAAGTGTGACAATAGAGAGGACATTGATACAGAGGATTTTGTCAGAAATCAGTATAAAATAAAGCAAATGCCTTTAATATTATTTATTTCATCTGTTTCTGTTTCAGGCATGAACGGTGACAATACAGATTCTCAGAAGCTGAATAAAATTATTTCAGAAATACAGGCCTTACAGGAGGTTGTGGCTAGATTTAGACAACTTCGGCTAGATGCTACTGAATTTGCCTGTCTCAAATGCATTGTCACTTTTAAAGCTGGTAAGCAGAAAGGATCTCTTGCTTGTCTGATCTGATAACTACGAGGTTGCTGCTCTAAAGTGATGTTTTAAACCAGGCATAGCTTTGTATCACCCAGTAGGTTTCCTGGTATTGAATTCCAATAGTCATTGCTGCTTTTTGAAAGGGCTGACAGTGGAGTGCTGGGGATCTAATGGGAACATTTAATTTCCATTGATAGCACTAGCTGAACTGTTTTGATCCACCCAAGAGTCAAGCTGAACTAGTAACTGATCTGCTTTCCAGTGCCCACACACAGTGGTTCTGAACTGAGGAGTTTCCGAAATGCTGCTGCCATAGCAGCCCTTCAAGATGAAGCCCAGCTCACCCTGAACAGCTACATTCATACCAGGTCAGTGGTGTCTCCTGTCAATGCTTCTGGCAGGTGTAGGGGTAAAATCCTGCTCTCATTGCACAGAAGGTGACATTTGCACTGACTGAAATGGGGACCAGGCTGCTACAGAGAGTATACATTGGCTGTCAGTCTGCTGAGATTTCTGAAATAGAACTATAGATAGAAAATGTTGGAAAGGATCCTTAAAATCATTCAGTTCAACCATTAATGCTGCCGTCCATCATTAAATCTTGTTCCCAAGTGCCACATCTACATCTGTTTTAAATACCTTCAGGGATGATGACTTCACCACTTTTCTGTGCAGCCTGTTCCAATGCTTGACAACCTTTTCGGGAAAGAAATTTTTCCTAATATCCAAACTAAACCTCCATTGGTGCAATTTGAGGTCATTTCCTCTTGTCCTATTGTTTGTGATTGGGAGCAGGGACCAAAACCCATGTCACTCTAATTTCCTTTCAGGTAGAGAGTGATAAAGCCTCCCCTTAGCCTCCTTTTCTTCAGACTAAACAACTGCAACTCCCTTAGCTGTTGTTCTAGACCCTGATCCAGGACTTGTGCTCTAGACCCTTACCAGCTTTGTTGCTCCTCTTTGGGTGTGCTCCAGCACATCAGTTTTTTTAAACAAACAGAAAGGTGTTTAAAGGAGAGTTCTTCCTCTGGAAAGTGATAATGGCTGTGCAACACTTTGCAGTTCAGAGGGTTGAATTTTCCTCTACATTTTATTCAATCAAATACCACTAAAAGTGATGCTCAAAACATTGTATCTCAGACCAGTATGAGAACCTTTCACATGGGATCTCCAGTTCCCATATAACCTCCTCCATTTTGCAGACACAGAAATCAGGACACAGGGAGCTTAAGTGGCTCTTCAAGATGCTGCCCAGAGTTTGTGATCAGGTTCAAATGAAAACCCCAAAATTTGTGAATCCCATTGTGGTACCACAGCAAAGTCCTTTAGTTGCAGCGGAGGTCCATGAGACTAAAAGAGTTGGAGATGGAGCAGTGGAAGAGGAACTTTTATATATTTTTTTCCCTCTGAAACTTCGATTTGCTGTCATAGTAGTTCTGTCAGGCAGAAGTCCTATCAGTATCAGAGATTAGATGGTAGCAGTCTCTGAAGAATTTCTATTAGTCTACAGGGAATGGTCTGCACTGGGGATGGAAGTAAAAATGCAAATTCCATCCAGTTATGGCTGCTTCAGAGCAAAAAGAGTTATTGCTCCATAGCAGTATTGTCCTGTTCTTAAGGAAGGCCTTTTCCACGAAGATTGCTCCCTGTAGACCTTAAGTGAGACAGGGCCTGGTGGAGAGAGAAGCCAGGGAGGAATACATAGCCACATCTTCCCTTTGAAGGGAACAAATTTTCCACAGCATTTCGGTGCTGCTGGAAATATTTAGATACTGTGCTAGCCAGTGTATGTTGTAAACAATATCCTTTTACAAGGGAAAAGTGCAGTCCACTGACAGGACTCTCACTCAGACTCCATTGCGAGAGGGCTTTCAGCCTGTGTGTTTCATCCTCAGGCTTGAATTTACCCTCCTGCCAACGTCTCTGCAGTATCAGCCCTTTGATCCCAGTGGAGCTGCTCTCAAGAGGATGCAAAGGAGGGCAGTGTGGGGAAGCAGTGTGTTTCTCCAAACAACCTACACTTTCCTTTAGGGAGACCACTGTAAGCAGAAGTCTGGGAATCACTGTTGTAAAGACAGCATAAGCACAGCTGGAAATGCACATCCTATGCTGTGCTGGCTTTAAAAGCTGGGAGAAAGGATGGAAAACATCCTATACACAAACATATTACCTGTGGAAAAACACAGCTTCTTTAACAAAAACTTTCCTTACAAATGTTAATTGGTATTCCATATATCTGCTAAGCAAAAGGGAGCAAAGTGATTGATGACAGTCCAGCTAGTTTGAAACTGTACTTCAAATGACAAGCTAGTTACTGCAAGTCAAGCTCTTCCTGAACTGTGTTGAGAACATTGCTGTATGAGGGACACATCAGAGCAGGTCCAGTTTTTGTATTGCTGCTGCTCTAGGGGAATGAACAAAGGAGCTAAACAAAACTGAGAAACCTTGTCCTGTGTTCTGCTGACTGCCACAGAGAGTTTTCCTTGGAGTCAACCTTCTTGCTCACACAAGTACAAACACAGGGTTTTGGCACAGTGTTCTGGGGTGACACTAGTGTCCCACTAGATTCTGTCATTCTAGACCATACAGACTGCACTTAGGTTGAGGTTATGGGGTTTCCTCCCAAATTTGTCTCAGACTGGGACACATAGTATCACCTGTGCAATTTAGTAAATATCAGTCCTTTTCTATGAAATAAAGCCCTTCCTTTGAAAAAATACTTTAAAACTTTAACAAAATTCTTTTTCTCTCTGTCTCCTAGGTATCCCACACAACCCTGTCGTTTTGGAAAACTTCTATTGCTTTTACCAGCTTTACGTTCAATTAGTCCATCTACAATAGAAGAAGTGTTTTTCAAAAAGACCATTGGGAATGTACCAATTACAAGACTGCTTTCAGATATGTACAAATCCAGTGACATATAAATTACATTAAAATAAACAATCAGGATGGACAGTTCGAGAAGAACTTTTATCTATGGAGAATAAGCCTCAACTAACAAAATCTACAGGAAGCATAAGCCTGGGAATGTTTAGTCCTTAAACTCATTGACAAAAAATACCCCAGTAGATATGATTCTGCTGCTCTGAACAGAGTGATTTAGATCATGGAGAGAATGCTTTGTTCTACAGAAAAAGTGAAAAGTGGTTGGAATTTGGCTGCTATTCCTGTTACTACAGGATGGAGGCAATTCAGATGCCAGTCATAGTTAACAAAGACTCTGCTATTCTCTCATTCAACTGGCAGATCTGAGACAAAATGTGAAAGAAGGTACTTTAGCTTGTTCAGTATTTGGAACCGGATGACCAAACTTGGCTTCTGTTGTAACACAAGATGTGGTGGCCTTCAGAATTGTTTTAAAAGTAGCCTATGTTGGGAAAATGTTTTTAATATGATAGGCAACATTTGAGACCAAGTTACCAAAACATTGCTTCTGCTATAATGCATCATGAAGTGGCCTTCAGAACTGATTAAAAGGTAGCTTATGACGGCAGCTCCATTCGTCCTACAAAATGAACCGGTGATCTTTGATGCAGATGTCACCACAATTTGTGCGGTTAACATCTCAAAGACAGAAGAGCTTTATACATTTCCTCCCCAACCTTCCCTCCTTCTTCTTCCACACACAGACCACACAGACATATATTCACACACACACGCACACACACACACACACACAAATACACACACACCTGAAAAGAGACAACCCAAGAAAGGAAGACTAAAACAGCAAAACCAAATACAATGGAGATGACTGCTTCAGTGATCTGCTGGCTGTCCCGTTGGCACAGTGCTGAAACCAAAGGCAACGGTGGCCAAACTCTTTGTCAATGAGATGTGCAGAGAAATGAAATGACTATAAAAAAATCAATGGAAGGAATTTTATTTCAAAGAAATAAAGGTTGTTGACTGATACAATGCTAACAATTTCCAAAAGTCTCCAATGCCTTTTTAGAAAACTCCAGGTTCTAATTTTGAAGCCTTGTTCGCCTACACCCTCTCACACACAAAAACATTATAAGCTGCTTATTTGATGTATGAATAATGTAGAAAACAAAACATTTAAAGATAGCTGCTGTACTTTTCAAAATTTGATTTGTTATTAGGAACTAGCACTGAGAAAGATCAGCACTTGAACTATCATAGAATGAGTAAAACTTTTCCTGTACAAAGTGGATTAACCGATTTGTGAAGTTAAAAAGTTGTACTCATTGTATTTACAAAGAATAAAAATATATTGAATTTAAATTACTTTCCACTGTTTTTTTAACTGCTGTCCTCAATCAGCTTCTCTCATTGTCCCCTACTTATCAGGGAATAGAAGTGTTCTTTACTAAAATGGATTGCCCTAGATCCTGTGGAGTTTCCATCATCAGAGGTTTTTAAAAACAGATTAGACAAACATTAAAGGAATAGCTTAGGTGATCCTGCCTTGTGAGATGGTCATAGAGCTATTTTCTGTAATCCAAATAAATACCAGCTGCAAGGTTTCTTTTTCAAGAAGGTTACATGTAGCTTTTTCTAGGATACAACACTAAGTGCATCAGAGGTCTACCCCAGTATGTGCCTTTGTTGCATGTTATTACAATTTTTAGTATCGGTGAACTGTGCAGCTAACAAAAGGTGATGAGTACAAAAGCACTGCTTCAATTAAAAAGACTGAGGTTTTGTTAAGGTGTCTAACTGCATAATCACACCAAAGAAAGAGGAAAGCAACTCCCAATCGACACAACAACTTGGCAATAGTAAGAGGGAAATGTATTGTTCATATGGCAATGAGTAACTGAAGAACCATGCATGCTAAAATGACAGGCAGAAATATACTGTGTGTATTGATGGCTCACTGGTTTGCAGTGTCAAGGAATACAGGTAACGAGTGAAATCCGAGCTCTGTTGACTTCCAAGCTCAAAAATCTCACGTGTTTCAGAGGTCAAAGTTTTAACTCCAGTTCTCTTCCATTTGCAGTCTGCTGGGTCTCGCATTCTATCTTTTCCAAGACAGACAGACCATGAGTATACAAGATGAATCACAGGCTATGGGACCTCAAAGTATCTTCTGTACACACTGGCTTGGAGCACTTAAAAATGCACTTACCACAGGGCAGAGCATATCCTTAAAAAGAACAAACTGTTCTATAACAAACTGCTTATAATCCATTCTTCCTGCACCTGTAATAATCTTCAACCATTTTCTGCTCTCTACACTAAAAAGAACCTGACAGAGCAGAAAAATCAATTGCAGTTCTCCACTCTATGACAATTTAGTCTGTGAGCTGGAGAAGTAGAACCCAGTGCTGCACAGAATCCAGCACAGAACATTCATTTCAATAAGATTCATGCTGCTGTCCCAGAGCAGCAATAAATATGAACTGCATCCACCCTGCTAGGCAACCAAGCAATCACACCCTGCAGTTTGCTGCAGTCCCTACATCGCCCAGGCTGGAGGACAAAACAGAGTGCACTGGCAAAGCAGGCAGGGCAATGGGACTACACCCATATCTCATCCTCTTACCTGCAAGACCTGGCCCAGCTGCAGAGCAGACTCACAAGCTGGGAACAACGCTCAGATCCCTATGGTTTAGGCATAGCTAATCTCAGACTACATCTTGCTCCCACTGCTGCACATTGCACTGAAGCACAACCAGTTACACTACACTAGAATTAGGGCCTCTAGCCGGCCTTGAAGGACTTAAGGCTAAGTGAGATCCCAGAGGGATGCAAATACTCTGTCATTCTAAGAGACTAATGCTCCAAAGTCCTCTCTTTGGAAATAGGAATCCTTGGAGATCAAGCATGCAGCTTTTCCCTCTTCAGCTTAAATATTTTGGTTTTTTTTCATGGCAAAAGATAGAGATTGTGTCATCATCTTTCAGGTTTAAGATGTGGCATTTAATTCAATTTCTGAAAGAAGCTTCTCTCAGAAAATAACATTCGAGAAAAGAAAAATAACTTACTCTGTATCTAAACCTACATAATGAAACTTCAATACATTTAGTCCTTCTTTCCCCCTTTTCAAGAATAACTCAGCTTTTAGGAGTGATTCAACAAGGAGAGGGAAATTTGGAAATTATTTACATTACCAAAAACATCTTAAAAATTGACAGCCCTCGGCTGCAAATGGACTGTCAGTTTTGGTCCTTGGTTTTGTGAACAGAACGGTTAGAGAGAATCAGCATAATCTCAGTTAAATATGAGGTTTCCACCTAAATTTAAATCATTCAGAGCAATTATTCAAACATCTATCTATTCAGTGCAGCTAATCACTAGTACTATGTGTAATCCAGCCAGCCACCAATGCCCTGTCAGTTCTGTCTTTTACATTCAGATTTCTGTAAATGAGGTTAATGGTCTTAGTTAAAAGAAGCTACTAATTTTGCCGGGAAGTTTGTAGGATGCTCTTTACAGAGACAAGTGTCATAAGAAGGAAAAAAGCAGCAGAGCTGAGTCTAAGCCAACACATAGCTAGCAAATAGCATAAAACGCTAGAGCAGATAGCTACTAGAATATTCTGGAATCTGCTGTCAAGAGCATCCGGATAGGCAACTTCCATGTGACATTTGGAAGACTAAGGAAGCTTCTCTAGCTCACTTCCTTCCCGTATAAAAGACAACTTCAGCAGTGCTGCCTGTGAACTGCAGTTCAGCCATCCAGCACTTGCATTGCACCAGGGTCAAACCAGCACAATGCTACAGCTCACCCCTCCTTCAGTGTTCAGAGAAGTAGTCTATAATCACATCTTACAGCAGACTTGTATGACTTCATGTTCCTAATTCTATTTGTAGAGCAGAGCTATGTATTCTAGGAATGATGTCATAATATAAGTTATGTAAGCATTCCTTTCTCTATAGGATGGCATAGTTTTCACTATCTAGTTGAAGTTAGATTGATGCTTCTCATGCTAGGTAGAAAGGTACTCTTTTCCCAAAGTTATTAAAGTCACAGATCTGTTGATTGCCTACCATGAATGGTACTCCAACTTTGGCTCCACAACACAGGAAGAGTCTTTTATACCTTTATGTGGTCTTTAACACTTGCAGAGTGAGTGCCAGCATCTAAGGGTATTTAGTGCTTGCTGTTAGTGATACATAACTACATTGTGGAAGAGCATCACAGCGAAGCAGTTAACACCAGTTCACTTAGCATAGTCAAGCCCCTCCTCCTCAGAAAGCACAAGACACTCCACACTCAAGGTCAAGAGTGACAAAACATTTGAAGTGCATTTTCACTTTTATTTCAAAACTTTAGACAAGTTACTTTAGTATATAAATTCAATTTTTCCTCTTACAGAATATAAAGATAATTCCCTCATTACTTCAGTATAAAGTGTTTTACAAGCTTGAAGACAATTGCATAAGTGTTTCTCATACAGGATATCAGAAATAAAGCAGTCTTTCTACAGACGTTCAGACAGGTGACTACTTCAGAAACAGCATTAGCAGTTTAGTCAAGTACAAGTGAACACGTGACACTACAGTTGTGAAAGTTCAAGTAAGGCCAAGTCAGTAAACATTGTTAAGTCATTGCAAATAATAGTGGAAGGTTCGTGAGACATTGCAAGGGGTGGATGGTTTCATAGTACAATACTCTTAAATCAAGGATTCAGAGGGATTTAGCTAGAAGAGAAGTGAGTTCTTAAATGCTATAAAGCATATGCAAAGACCAAGCAGTGTATTGGTGTTAGTGGAGACTTCGTGCCTGTTCATCCTCAGCATGCTAAGACAAACTACAACCTCTTAAAACCAAGTATAAGAACCACTAATACTTGAGGAGATGCTTTTAAAATTCAAGTATGTCTTATTTTAGATGGTGTGTAGTTTTTATCTATTACTTCATCTTGTAAGAACATGTGAAGACAACGCTCGTTCTGTGCCAGTGGGTGGCCTGCAACCCTGAAGAGAAAAAAAACAAGCATTAGTGTAACCCAATTGAGCCTACTTGCAGCTATCCTGCAGATCAAGGTTTTGTACCAATAACCTATTGTTCTGCACTTGGGCACAGATCCCACTTTCACTTCACTGCTGGCCACTAGAATGCTGTCTAGCAGCAAAATTTATCACGCTTCCCCAGATGAAGTTAGTCCATAGGAACCCTGAGGTACCTCTGATCCCTTGGAAGTATGTTACATCATCCGTCACCTGCAATTGATGGGACTATCCAAGTAAGTATTCATTCTAGCATTAGGAAATCTAGAGCTAAGAAAGGCAAGAAGATTTTTTTTATAAAAGGTCTTAACACCTTTGCCATGGGACACCCTTCTAAAGGCCACTTAAACCCTCCATTTTCAGTGCCACTGAGCAGCAGCTCGTCCCGGCAGAGCTGAAGCCTGGTTCCAGCAGGGGGTGCAAAGGCTTTCCGAAGGCTCGGGCACTGCTCCAGACAGAGACTGGACCCTAACCAATGTCCTGGCCTGTATGGGCAGCACTGCACACAGCCAGGGGGTACTGGCCTTTCTGCTCATCGCACATGTGGTAGCTTGCAAACACAGGAAACAGATTTTGCCTGTTACAGGGGACACCAGCATCTCTATTGTAGATTTAATTTAAGCTGAAAAACCATCCTTTTAACAGTTAAAGGAGCTGAAATTGAATTAGGAGACACTCACAAACTTGGAAGAAAATCACAAGGTACTGCACTTGAGCCCTTAAAATACCATCAGAGACTCCTATTCATCTGTAGAATCCTGTGTATCTAAAAATCCAAAAGAATCAGATAGCTGAAAATTCATCATTTATGGACACAAATACCTAATGCAGTTTGGGTTGAAAAAAACTACATTCAGTTGGTCAGTCAAGACAGACTTCTTTCTTAGGAGAGAAAGTCCCCCACTGTCCCAAGGGCAGCTTGTGTAAGCCTTGTGGCCTCTGTATCAGAACATTTCTAACAATAATGGAAGGCATGTGGTTGAACACATGCAATACATATTCAGATCCAAACGCTCAGCACCACTTCCAAGCACTTCTGTGCATCTTCTCCAAATTTATCTATTAGTGTTTATTTTACCACAGAACATACTCACTTGTCATACTCATTGAGGGTGACCTATAGTGAGGAAGCTGAGCTCTCCTATTCAGTATTGATGGATTATTTCAAGAGCAGTTATAAAAACACATCCATCTTGCCAGGTTCTAGAAAAAGGCCAGCAGTCTCAAGCACTAGTTCACAAGGATAACAGTCTAAAGCAACTAGTTTGAGTTTCTTACCCCATCAGAATGAAGTTACTCATGTTAAACTTCAAGGAAAAGATATACAGGAGATGATGAGGCAGCAGCAAATTCCTCCTTCCTTTCAGGAAGGCTTGAAAATTGGTGGCTGAATTGCAAGACTAGATCTGATCTCTGATTCAGCTCTTGGTTTCACAGAACACCTCACTCCGCATTGGCTTTCCCTCAATATTTTTCACCAAGGTGACCCTTACACGTAGCAGCTGCTACTTCAAGAATTTTCATTTACCTCAAAGTCAGGTTGAGGCAGACAAGAGTGTTGAAACATAACCACCCTTGTGAATGTCACCATATGTAGCATTGATGGTGGTGCCAGCAAACTGGCCCAGGAGAGCTGACTCAAGCTGCAGTGTTGTGATTCAGATTTTACATCTAGAGAGACAAAGCTTCTCAATAACATCTATCTCACACTCCCAAATATCAAGAACTAGCATAGGTGCACCAAGATTTTTTTTGTTCCAGTGGTATCAGTTATATGAGGGACTCTAATTCCGGAAGCAAAGATTAGCTTTGATTATGCAATAATGTGAATGTACTATGCAAATGACCTTCAGGTCTAAGTTCACTAGTGCCCAGAGTACTTGGCAGAAGCTTTAAAGCTTCTACATAGTTCAATGCTTTAGTAATATTTACTTAATGAGTTGGTCATGCCATTAGAATACACTGATGAGTTAAATTGCTATATGTGCTTGGAAAGCTTTATTCTAGATGTACTCAACTCTGCCTCTACATCAATATCTACATTAATCTCCATTTATGTTTCAAAGGAGGAAAATTTAACCAAGAAGTTTTACACTTCCACAAAATCAATCTATTACTTGCAGTAGGACTGAAAAATGCATACTGATAAACTGGCCATTCCACTTCTGTCAGCTATATGGAGTTTTTCAGAGTCAGGATAAGATGACTGTTTCACAACAGCTGCTTCAGAACACCAACAGCCCTCTTCCATGCATATTGCTAGACTCACCATACAAAACTTTCATTAAGTGCACTTTTTCTCCATTTAAGATAAGAGTTCCAAGTCTGCATGGATAAAGGTTGTACTTTACAGTGATGACTGCCTTGATTTTATAGCATGAAAAAAAACCCAAACACATTCCATCTTATTACTGGATGCCTTGGAAGTTCATTCCACTTGTCTTTGAACAGCAAAAAGAGCAGTCTGAAGAATTTTACCACTTCAGAACTACTCTAAAATGAGTTAAGAAGCAACTACGGGAAGAAAAATTTCAGAGATTTCATATGGTCACACTTACTTGTACAGGACGGACAGTTTTAGTGAACTAGTCACTTGCAACTCCAAGACACATGCCTGAACTAACAGTAACTGACAAGCACATTTTCCTAAAGTCACAGGCATCCTCTGTTCCTGTTAAACAGCATTACTATTGAACAAGATTAGAATGCCAGGGGAACTGACAGGTTTGAACTCCCTGAGGGAGCAGTCCCAAATCCAGTTAGTCTGAACAGCATTAAACCAGAAGAGCTGGTTAACTGACAACACTCCTCACCCACTATTTGGATCTACACTGTTAAAGAGATGAAACCAACTACTCAGGTTAGTGTACAGACAGTGGTTAGTAGTGTCAGATGGTGGAAAAAGAATCATAAGATTTTGTTACTATAATTTCTACACACTCTTTGAAAGGCAGGGACAAGATCTAAAGTGACTATTTCAAACTATGTGTGCATGCCTCAAGTAGTGTTTTTACTTCAGAATCTTCATAAAGATTCTCAAAATGATTAGAGAAAATATGCATCATCACACAAACTGATAATATCTCACATCTGCAATCAAAGTAAACTGTTGTAAGCCCACTGTGAGTTCTACTGTTCTCCCAGTTGGAAGATATCTTTCCAGAAATTATAAAGTAGAATTATTTTGAACACTGTAATTTCAGTAGCAATTTGCATAAATTAGCAACAACACTAACAGTCATTTCAGCTGTTCAGGTAAGCACTAAGACATCCAAACTAAACATGGGATGAGTAATGTTAGCACATCCTACTGCAAGATTACGTGAAAGTTAATGTTCTGAACCCAGTGCAGTTACCATCCTTAGGAGGATTAGTGGCTTCAATTCAATTTTCCAGGGCTGAGCCCCAGGTTTGTCTCTAAATACCTAGATTCAACACTTACTTGTTTATGAACTGTTCAAGAGCCTGCTTCCTTTCCTCTATAAAGGAATCATCAAATATACCATCATCTCCTCGGAAAGGGAGCTGGCGGAGAAGAGCTTTTCCTGGTAGAGGTGGTACCACAACCTGAAAAATTTACGGAAGTGTCCTTAAGTGCAGCCTGTAAGCAAGTTCATCCACCTCTTCCTCCCAGAAGACCCAACCCACCAGCCACATTCCTAGTCAAGTAATAAAACACGAGCAGAGAAGAACAGTATGTGCTCACACAGGTAAGCTGAAATCAAGTAGTTTATCTCTGAATTAACTCAAAACTATTAAAACAAGAAGCCTCTGGCACTGCAGCACTGAGGCTTGATAAAAAGACTGACACACTGGTTTATTTCTGGGCATTTTCAACCATGATATCTGCTTTATATGATACATGCTTTATAACATAATGAAAACATTTCGGTATCATGACTCTTAGTATGTCTATGAAGACTTGTACTTACTTTTCACTTTACTCACCTTGCTTTCTCTTTCTAGTTCATTCCTTAGCCATTCAAAGTCACTATATCTTCTTCTGACTGTAGATTCTTTCAGTTTGAAGATAGGTAGATTTGTCTGCAAACAAGAACACAAGCTATTGATTAGACAGATCAGAAATTTTGATAAGCAGAAGCAAGAACCAAGCTGTTAAGTTACACAGTAGTTCCATTTAAGCAACAACAGCAGTACTGAGAAACATTCAAGATCTAGAAATAGAGATAAAGCTCTAAGCTAGATGAGTAAGCTGTGCCTCATTTATATGGCATCCCACTTAGCAGTATTTTGTCATCGTATCACCAAGCAGAATATCTGATTTGCTGGCCACTTGAGATGTTTCTAAGATTGCAGAAGCATCTGCTATTCTAACCGTCTCAGGCGCTGGATTCCCAATATATACAAAATTGGAGGTGAGGAGGGAAGGGAGAAGAAAGTCTTATTCCACACAAGTTTCTCTTACTGCATTCAAGGGAATGTTTCAGGTATCAGCATAGGACATTAACCAAACTTCCTGTACTTTTCTACTCCCTGATACAACATGGCCTCCAACATCTTCGAAAGCAAAACCTCTAAGTCTTACAGTGAATCCAGCCAGGACTGATGAAGATTTGATAGCACAAGCTGCCACGTTTGGGTAGCTCCAGAGAAGTCAACAAGGCTGAGATGCATTACAACATTCAGTGCTGAGGAGATCAGAGCGTTTGACTACAAAGTTAAACCAAGCAGAGCATGATTAGGGAGAGCTTTGCTGAACAAGGCTAGGATGCAGCACCCAAACCCTTGAAAGGGATATCACATGAGAACAAGGTTATAATTCTGCACAAGACCATGCTAAATACACAGGCACCCTGCTACAAGTCCTTATACTAACTTGTGTGAGAGCCTGCATTACTTCTGTTCATTCTTGGGGTGCAGTGTTATCCCACTTTTGCAATCCAACTCACACATTATTTTAAAAGTAAATACTGAGAGAATCCTCTTGTAATGACATCCTGGCTAGAACACTACGAAATTGTTTCTAGGAGTTATGACCTCCTAAAAGCAAGAGCACAAGCCTGTAATTACCATACACAACCAGAAGTCACAGAATAATGCCTACTGTCACAGACTGCAAATTCACTAACAGTCTTCATATACTTTTAAAGAAGACTTTTGAGGAGCACCCTAGGAAGCTCATGTTCACTTGGGACTACAGTTACCTCCAGCTTTCCTGATGGCAGATGCACAGTAGTCATTCTCAGCTACTGCCTTCTACTTTTTGTTGTTTTGGTTTTTATCTTGTAGGCCACCTAACTCAGGATCTGGTCATTGTTTGAGTGGATACCCCGGTACAATATAATTTGTAGCATGTTATGCTTAAGCTATCACTAGGGAATACTTCTGGCTGCTCAAAACAGGTTTAATTGCAGATTTATTTTCCTGCACTAGGCAGGTCCATGACTATGGGTCATTGTATTGCTGCCAGCCAGTACTGGCTGTCACACAGAAGTACTTGATAAGTTAGTTGTGTACTTTCACATTATGCAAGTTAGTTCATAATTTACAAGTGATAAATTATAGAACAATATTTTGTTATGGCATGTTATTACCAAATGTTTAAAAGCATTCAAGTTCTCTTTCCCAGGTAAAATATTGTTGATTGTGCTAGGAACTAATAATAAAATTGCATTTAAGACTTATGTCAGAAGTCAGGCTTTATAAATAAACACTCTTGTCTCAATGGTAAGAATACTCTACTCAAGAGTGAATATAGCTAGGTTCCCCAGAATGCATGAAGGAGATTCCCAGAAGTTAAGTAGTGGATTATTTTCCTCTGATTTCAGCTATTGTTTTTTTAATCAAGTTCACCATTACACAGTACAACATCAACTCTTTGTCAGTGTCTCAGGTAGAAAGTCCATTAAAATATTTAACATATAGGTTCTCACCTGCAGAAAATATTCATTTCCCTCTCAAGTTACTAAGAAAGGGATTAGAACTGGATAAAAGCAGCTGAAAAACTCAAGTTCCCAGGTCTTCAGGAACTCTTTTCATGCTTCTAGGCATGAAGTCTATAAAGTTAATCTCTAAACAACATATCGGGCTTACAAGTACAATGTGGGAGTAGAAGTGCCAATTGAGCTCACTTTACCTTCTACATTCCCTTTTCAACTTTTGACATGCTAGACCAGTTAGCAAGTTGGAAAAAAGGACAGAGTTCTTTGCTTTCCTTTTGAGTTGAAAAGTCTTCTCAAATTTTGATCATAAGTACCATAAATATTCAGACTGAAAAATAAAGTCAAAATGCATCGACCAAATTAAGTGTCTTGCAAGTCACAACTCGACAACTATATTCTAAAACAAAGTACATGTTCGTACATATCCTTTGGTCTGGATATGAACTAGAGCCATCTACTGAGATCAATTTCTAAACTTCATGTTTCTTTAAACCCAGAAACTGCAGCAGTTCTCCTTCCTCTACCAGTAAGTACTGAAAAAGCAGCGTTCCTAAGGTAAGCAACTGTTAGGAAAGATCAATTTAAAAATGCAGTTTGAGAGTCCTGTTTTATAGTGCTTAACCTATTCACATCTTAGGTCTCTATTTTTAATTCAGGCTATATTCACATCTGAAGTTACTTTATGGGCCTTTGCCACTAAGGATTATTGCCCTGTTTGAGCAGACCACTCCTTGCTTCAGTATGACGGGCTTCTGCATGCCCTACCACCTCCATCTCCCATGGATAGACAGTTTGCATTAAGCAAGCCAGACATCTCCTGAAGCATGAGCTCTCATTGGACAAGAATTTGTTAGAAGGAGACAATCCTGAAGAGTCAACAGAAACTTTCATTTTCTATTAAATTGTCATTTCAAGACCATGCAGGCTATCAAAAATGTTATTCTCTGCTTGACATTTCACGTTGAGTTATCCTTGTTCAGTCACTAAGGTGCCACCAGCTATTCTGAGCGCTGCCAGTGCTTTGGCTGTCTGCTAGAACAGAGACGAGTAAGGCACAAAACTTGAAGTCAAGCTAGTTTCATTTTTATGAGCATTTCTGCCCATGCTCATTCAGCATTATAATGTCAACTTTCTGGCCTGCTGAGCTGCTAAGTCTACTATCACAAAACTCACGACAGCATGAAACACGGAACAGCCCCCAGAGCACATGTCATTCCTGTAATAATTTCAGCACAATTTCTGCAGCAATTCTTTCTTCAGCAGTGTAATAATTATATCATTTACTGGGGGGGAAAAAAAAGTCAACAGCTTCCTAGTCCAAAATCATGCTGCTTAGCAGTTTGAATGTCAGCCCTCAACCTGAAAGGATTATGCATCACCCAAGACATTAGACAGCTGAAAGTCACTAGTCAGAAATGCAGATAAAGCATTATTGCAGAAGGACAAACAAATCAGTTCGGCAGAAGTCACACACAGCCCAAAATCCTAAGCCATAAAAAGATACTAAGTCAAGACAGATTTTGTGTAGCACTGTTTTTTTAGACTATATGTAGACACCATTAGACTTTCTCCAACAACGGTCAAACAGCCTGTATTCTGCTGGGGCAGTTAATTGCCAGCCAGTACACCAGAATAAATATTGTCAAAATTGGTGCCAAGTTACATTACATAATTAAACAATCAGTGACACACTCAGATACTTAAGTCACTCCTGCATTTCTCCACTCAGATGCCAAACAAACTTTCTACAGTCATTTGGCTAGTGCTCAACAAACTAGAAATGGGAAGCAGTGGCTCCTTACTAACAGAATTCAGGGCAAAATCTGTGTTCACAGTAAGCATGTTTCTTCAATTTCATTTATGTCACCATAACATATTCAACTTTGAGCCCAATTCTAAATTCAGGAGATTCCCAGTTCACCTCAGAAGCAAATGACAATCCTAAGACAGTGATTTAGATAACCAAGTAACAGTCTTCCAGCTCTTAATACAGCCATTCCCGAAGCTATACCCAATTAGAAGCCGAAAAATTGTTTCTGTATGCAAGTGAGGAGAATTTCACAAGCAGAATGCAAGTGGTTTGACTACTAGTCATTACTGTCCATTCAGCTTCAGATACAGTCATCCAATGCAGCCATTCTGGTAAATAAAGCACCTTAAACGCAGGAGGAAAACGACAGTAATTTATTTGTTTATAATTAGTTTAAATTAATACAAGAATTCTAAGTATTTTTAAGTCTTAGTTTTTAGACTAGCTTATCCACTGAAAAAGTCTTGCAAATAGTCAAGACTTGCTACTAAAAATTTGTTTCCAGACATAAATGAAATGCAAATAGCACTTGGGTTCCTTCAAAGAGCATGCTGACACTCCCCAAGATTGTATGACACTGCAGCCCAGTCCATCCCCACAATAGCAAACTCCCCAGATGATATTGTTCAGCATAGTTTGAGGTAAATTTGGTTAATTTCTTCATCTGCCACCCTAACCCTCAGCAGCAGCACTGCATTGCCCTTGTCTCCCACTCCTAACAGACTGAGAATAAAGCTGCACGGTTGCCACAGCACCTACTTTGATGTCATCTTTTCAAGTAGGTTATGGTAGCCTTGAGAGAACTCTATTTCCATTAAAATAGAGTGAAAGAAAGCACATAGCTCACTTTTGATAAAAGTTTGTGGCTTTGACTCTCAGAAGCTAAATTCAAGCATCTTGACTGTCTAATGCAAGCTGTAATCTTTGTCAAGAGCCTACATCCTTTGACTACATTTAGAGTCAAAGGGAGCTCTGGGGTATCACAATAAATAGCATTCAAGGTGGATAAAAAAAGTATTATGATTTTCTTAACACAAGAGCCTGCTGTCCTTTAGTACAAGAAACTGGCTCCAGCAGTCCGCTGTTATTGCAGAAACCTTGCCAGCGGTTTGTTTCCTTCCCGACTCAACATAAGCAGCTACCTCTCAATTTCCTACAATTATAAAAAGCATGAAAGAAGGAAAACATGCTTTAAACTTCAGTTTCTAGAAGTTCAGAATTTTGCTGTGTATATTACTGAAGGAAAGCTCCTTCCCCACTGCAAAATGTCAGACTAGAGATTGCTATTTTTCTAAGTTTCAGTCCTTTTAATCAAAACAGAGTTCTATCTCCCTTTTTCTCCAGTTGGTGTCCAGATCTACTGAAGCTATGTCATATTAAAAAAAAAAAAAAGTTAAGAGAACACTGAAAAATCTGACCATGCAAGTTTTAAACAATGCTGACTGAAACTGTACCAAGAACTTTCGAGCTTCCCACTCTGCAGCACTGGAGCCATGGAGCCAGGATGTTTTCTACCTGAAGACTAAGACAGTGAAATCCTAATAGCAACATAATGACAGAGACTATCATAACCTTTGCCAAATCCAGTGCTTTGAATCCAGAGTTAGCCTCTGAAAAATGAGCATAGGGATGCCCATATTTTTGCCAAAAAGCATGTATCATCACCTGAACAAGTTCAAAAACATGGTAAACAGCTGAATTATGGTATGCCACAATCAAAAGACTCTAAATAGCGTGGGTCAAGAAAAAGAGATTGCTTAGTGATTCTTTATTCTTCAGGCTCCACGCTCAGAAGCCGAAGACAAAAACTGGAGCCTGCTTTGAGGACACATTTGGACAAAGATTTTTGATACATCCAGACAGAACTAGCAACCAGATCAAGGTTAGCAGTCAAAGCCTCCTGTGAAATACCAAATATTCATTTGAAAGAGAAGGTATTGCTACTTTTACACAATTCAACATGTAACAGCCATATGGCTCTGATTTGGCCTACTGTAATATTCTTACTCATTCCTCATTAGAAATGACTGAAAAGGGATCACATTAAGTTGATCCTTTAGCATCATTACTGACATCCATCAGCTACAGTCAAATGGGGATCAAAAATTTCAGTGAATTGCTAATTTTTTATCAAAAACTAAACTCTTGATATGCTTTGTGAGCTAGAGACTGTCTATATACTTCAAATACACAAGAAAAAAATCATTAAGTTAACTAGCTTAAAAGTGTGTCGACTAAGTAACAAAAAATTCTCTCCATATTTCCAGTTTTACTGGAACAGTAACACAACATTCCTAAGTAGCCACTAAAACCTATAGAAAGACTTCCAACTCCTATTCATTAATCTGCAGCATATCTTAACACTTAGAGGGTGCTACAGCTTAGGCCTATAGAAATAATCTCTAAAGCTTTATTTTCAGGTCTAGAGGTGGCTCTAAACCACTTAATATACAGCTTCATTTTCTTCTGGATTTTAGAGTAAAGCTGCTATCACTAGCTTATAGTTATACTTTCAAATAGGCTTTGCGGCCAACACAAACTATGCTGTCATATGAGAAAATCTTCTGGGGCATAACACAGATTTTGAACTGGATTCTTAAGAAATAACCACAGAGGGAATATTTCATGGACATGTATTCAGTTGGTAAACATTTGTTTTTATACCTTGACTAGAAGGTTAGGACTTCTCCATCCTTTTTGTGTTAGAAGTTACAGCAACAATAGCGACTTCAGACCCTTCACTCAGTGTTACAGCTTCACAGGGTATTTTGATTATGCACTTGTTAAAACAGCCTCCAGTACTGCAACTGGCATTGCTTTACCAACTGAAAAAACTTTAAACAAAATACTTCCCTTACTGTTAGAAGACATAAACCTCTGCTGCATCATTTATTCCCCCAGATGAAAAGCAGCAGACTGGACTGCTCTAAAGTTCAAGCTGACACTTTTTCAGCAAGCCATCTAAAAATAAGCACGTATCAAACTCCCGGGCATCACATGCCTACCTGGATCACAGCCATCTGTCCTACAAAGATTAGTCATTGTTCCATTTGATTTGGTCTGTTCTGCACTGTACTAGAGTGCAATCTTAAAACATGACAATCAAGGCCTGCACTGTATGCACTAAAATAAAAGGAGTGCAAGTCACCAGTTAAATTAAAATACTAATAAGAAGCAGTATTCAGAGACTTGGCTATTTTATTTACACAGTAACAGACAACAATGCCAAACTAGTTCAGTACCTTTGGACCAGCTTCTTGAACCTAGTTTAATTACAAACCTCTACAGAAAAAAACAGCTTCTCAAGAGTAAATCCACTTTCCTTGCTTTGGAAATTTCTTTCATCCAAGCCATTCTACTTCTCTGTCTCCCTAGTCAGTGTCCTTGGAAATTCTTAGTCTTCCAGTTATCCTTTCCTGAACTACTGCTTGAAGGAACAGTGAATGTTTGTGAGGATGCAGTACCCAGGCTGTAGAACAGAAAACCAGTCACCTGAATCACTGCATTTTTATTCTTTGTAGAGGAGTCTGAGAATACCTAACTGGTAGCAGTGTCTAGAATGGGTTTTAAAAGCATAATTTACTACAGTTAGAGCAGATTTGCAGTGTTATGCAAGATTTGTGGCAGTAGAGAAATAGAGAATTACTGCTGATTATGCATCCGTAAACACATCCCCACTGAGTCAGTGTTTAGTCATGACTCCCTCATAAGCTTCAACTATTAAACTGTACAATGCTGAAGTCAACTACAGGAATGGCAGATTTGATTCTCTTCCTGGTGGGGGAAGAATCTGCAGCTTCAAACCCTGCCAAACATGAAGGACAGAACATTTGGAACTGTTCAAGGACAAAACATTTCAAAAACATCTTCAAGAGCACCACTTTGCAAAACATGGCACAAGATAAGTGCTTTCTGAGCAAGTCTGACTTTCAGTTCATTTTCTGTCTTACTCTGACTTGATCACAGCAGTCAGACTTCAATCAGTTAATCACAAGTCAGACCACTATAAACATGCTGAAATGTAAATATTGTATCCAATACATACATTTCATTTATTGTAGGTCTTGAAAAAATTGGTTAAGGAGAGGACAGGAACTCGAGCAACTCGAGTTCAGCAGTACTCAGATAAACTTCCCCAATCCCTTGAAACCAAGACTATTCTTAATACTGCAGGCACTTCACCGTCTGTGTATTCATTTCCTTCCCCACACTGGACCTACACAGTCGAGCACTTCTGCAGGTCTACAGAAGTCTTCCTGCAGAAGATACAGGGAATCTGACTGGTGCCCTAAAGTGCACTGGCACCATCCAACTACTGCATTTCACAATGGAAGCACAGCAAGACATTCCGTTTCTACACCTCAAGACAAGCAACTGCACCATGGAATATCAAAAAGCTAAGGTATACCTTAGTGTCAAATTTAGTAATACTGATTAGAGGCAAGAGGCCATTGAACATTAAAGAACAGAGCTAAGAAAAGTCTAACAAAAGCTAACAAAGGCTTTTAGTCTGGCTTTGGTTTGACAAAAAAGACTAATAGCTCCCGCAACAGGTATTTTATTATACTTCTAACTGTCAGTTTGAATATCAATGATTTCTCTGCAAGTTCTCACTAACCACGAACAGATGATTTAACCTTTCAGTCTAGGTGACAAACTCAACTGAAATGGGGAGCACAGAGGTCCCTTTTACTTCTACAGAAACAAAACCAGATGAAAAAATACTGTTAATAGCTTATTTCCAGATCACTGAATATTCTGAGTTCGAAGGTATCCACAAAAATCATGAAGTCCAACTCTGAAGTGAATAGCCCATATGGGGATTGAATCCACAAGCCTGGTGTTATTTAGTACCATGCTCTAACCAATTGAGCTAGTCTCAGGGTTGCCAAAGGGATATTTCCCAAAATGTAGCAAGTTCCTGAATACCCATATGCTTTGTTGACAGTATTCTAACCAAAGTGCTTATCTCCTATGGCACTGCCTTTACAATGGGCGTATGGCTGTGACGTGTGACAGCAGCCACTGGATCAGTCAGCTTGTAAAGCTTAAGTCTTGTCTCCTTAAAGGATTTAACAACTGAAGCTATTGCACAGAATCTGCTTGAGCAAAGACCTTCCTTTTGACCCACTTATCAAGAAAACTATGTCTCAACTACAGTAGAAGACAAATGATACATGGAACTGGATTGAGGACTAAATACATGCTGTAGGATGCTAATATAATAATTGTAATTTGTTCTATTTGCTTCCTGGAATTCAGAGAAAGAACTAGCTTTCAGTCCATTAATAGGAAAGGTACTCCCATGTCCTTATTCAAGAGTGTTGACTTGAACAAGCCCACCCTGAAAAGGTTCAATAATAAGAAGATAAGAGCTAATAAAGACTTATGAGAAACAGCATGCAGGGGTATTTACACTGAGAACTTGACTTTTGGTTCACATTTTTCCTCAAGAGGAAAGGGCAATGAAGTAGTTTACTGTATTCCTTTAGCAGGCAGTTTAGTTTATTATGCTAGTTTTAAATGCTGCACAATCACCATATTGTGATCTGCTAGATACCTTCAGATGAGATAAGTACTTTATCAAGTTTTATTTTGCTAGATGAAGCACTTAGAGCTTTATACCCTGCTGCACTTTTCCCAGTCTAGCTCACTCTAAGCCTTCACAAACAAAGGACACCTCAGAATGGTACAAATGCTCTGCCTGATGCTGCTTGCTGATGGAAAGCAAATTCTCAAGTACCCTGTCAAAAACCATGACCCACGCAAAGTTGCTATTTTAGCACAGCAGGGTGGCATTTTCTACCACTTATTTCTGAACGAGATATTTGACATTCATTGCTAGGCTGTGCTGTAGTGGCACATTGCCACACTGTGCGCCTTATAGTGGTTGCTACAGTGGAAAGCTTTCTGTCATCACCTTGTCCAGCTTGCCAAGAACACACTGTTATTTAATGCACAGACTCAGGCTCAGAAAGTCAATACTTTGGCCAACTGTCCATCTGTGAAGTAAGCTGCCTGGCTAGAAGTGTTGCGTAGGGTCTACCTGCAGCACTCCTCTCAAGACTCCTCAAATGCTTGTCAAAGCACCATGCAACTACCCCAACACACAGCCACCCTGCACAGAGACACTCACTGTGACAAACCTTCCTAAGCTCCAAAACATTATTGCCTTGCTTATGCAGCAGTGTACAGCTGCACAGTCTACCCAAAACTTTAGAGTTCCCCATCAGGCTTTACGACTTCCACCAGAACTTGATGAGTACAGCATTACAAGAACTAAAGCATGAAGTTGTTCCACTTGCTGCTTTCCAGACAACAGATATGCTTCAACTGCAGAAACCAGTTGAAGCATAGAACCAGTAGAAACCAGTAGAAAGCTTGCCAATAAAAGCTTTGGGGAAACACTGCAGTATTTCACATACATATGTTTGACAAGATAGCTTTTATCAGATATCAGTTCAAGAGCCTGCTAGCAAGTTCAGTCTTTCCAAAAAAACCCAAAAGTGAAGCTTTGAGATTCAGACAGATAGAATTACAGAGTCTGCAAACACTATGACAATGGTACAAGTGTAATTGTCTCAACACAAACTTGAATTTCAGCATCCTCTCTGACAATGTTTCTGGCTTAGAACGGTCTCCAGCTGTAACATGAGGCCGCAGTCCTTCACTTTCACCAGAATTTGGCAGCAGTTAAGTCACACTTAACATTTTACTGCTGGTGTTACTTGAAGATACAGCCCTCTAGACACGATACAGGTAACTCACACCATCTTCTCAGATTTGCTCTGCTGCTGCTACCAGCACTGTTGAGGGAAGCTGCACATCAGCTGCTACTTTCTTACTTTCTGTGACCACAGGCACTTGTCAAACCACAGAGGCTGCTGGTGATTATCATCAGCCACACTCCAACAAGCAGCTTATGGTACTAGGCCTATCTTTCACAAATACAATACCACAGCAATCCATGCTTGAATTCTTCCTCTGTGCTGAAATTTGTGTATTAGCAACATGTTCTGCTGAGAAGCAGTTAATTGATACAACTTTAGACAGTGAACGTAATTCTGCATGACTTGTATTACCTGCTCTGTAGCCTTTCAGCACACAGAGACATAAAACTCAAATTTACAGTTCATGGTAGCTATGAGCTACGTTTATGGCAGTCCACAGCTGGAAAGGGAATGATCAAAGAGACAGTCCTGTATACTGGCATGTAGAGATGCAAGCAAGGAGGGTGGAGGATGCAATGTTTACATAGTAGTCAGTCTGGGAGGAAGAACAGAGGAAGGTCATAGTACTATCACAGTGCACAATTGTTCAAATCATTCTTGGTCTTCACTACAACAGGAATCCAGAATTTTCTACCCCAAACACCAGGTGGGCTAAGAGTAATCTGTCTCAAAACCTGTTTTTCTGCTTCCCTTTCAGATGAAGAACCTCACTTCAGTATTTTAAAAAATTGTTATTTTTCAATCACAGGTAGTTTGACCTAATTCCCAAGGCCACATCATGGGCCTTTTGGATCATCTTCCCTGGATCCAGACAATCCAAATGCTCAGTCTCATGGAAAGAAACATCATCAGGAACTTAAGGTGCAAATACTTTCCAGCAAGATAGAATTACATCTTTCTTCTAAGTGGATTGCTAGGGTTCTGATAAGGGCAGTGTAATGCAACACAAATCTTCAAGTTCTAGTTTGACCTCATACCGAGGCCAAACATAGGCTACAAGCATGTTAGTTCATTCTTCCTGCCCCATTGACAGAGAAATAGCTACTGAGCATGACAATTTATAAGCATCAGAAATAAAGAAGTATCCTCCCTGGTAGCTTTAGATTTCAGGTGATTTTTATTTTTAAGTAAGGTTACACCAAGCTAGGGATTTAGACCTTTAAAACCAGAAAATTCACACAAGGTTAAACCTTGTCTGGTGAATTTTAGTGACCAAGGCAGCAGCCCTCAGCTGCATCCTTCCCTGCTGTGAAGAACTCATATTGCAGAGAATGTGCGCAGGGAATCAATGAAGCCGCACCCTTTATTACTGACTGTAACAACTGACCAGGTTCAATGAGTTGTAACAGAGCAAAGATATACAAGGTAGTAGACTCAACCCCAAACTATAAAAAACCCCATCTGTAAGTATTCAACTTTCTCAACCCAGCTAATTTCTGGCAATGTAGACCAAAAAGGGTTCCCTGCCTCAAGTGCCTTCCGGCCACAGGAAAGGACTGTGCTGTAGACACTGCACTTTTTGGCTATTCCTCTGGGACCTGTTTATGAAACTAGAAAGGCCAGGGAACACAGTAATGACTCCACACAGCTTTTCTCAAGCTCAAGACTACGGGCCTTTGGGGCAAGTCACTGAACACAGCCCTTCCAGCTAGGAAGGATTCTAGAGTTACTACGAAGAAGTATTTGACAGCAGCATATTGCGAGAAACAGCCCTATTTATTAAGCACTACAATTTTATTTCATGTACAAAAGAAAACAGGAATCCCTCCCCCATACACACGCACCTCACCACTTCAGCTGGCTCTGATCTAGCGCGTGTGCTCACTAGACTTATTTACACCTTCTCTATGTACTTTCTGAGGCCGCTGAAATCCTGAACTTGACCTCCTCCTCAGGGCAGATCCACCCCTATTACTCCATCTCACAAAGTGGAGAGTTTGCTCTCCTCTATTTACCTGGAGACAGACAAGCAATTGCGTACAGTACAGCGACATTTCAGTCTGGGGACAAACTGTACACTGCAGATCCGAAAGAGCACTTGTCCTTTGGTTATCTGAACCGACCTGTATCGCCTTAGCTACCAGGAGCCCGTAACAGAGTTATCAACCCCAGGCCGAGAACGGAGAGTTCACTGCGGCTCTGCCACCGCCCCCCGCGCCCCGCACCGCAGCAGCCGTGACACGGGTCCTGAAGGACACGGCGACGGGAGCCCGTCACCGCCACCCCGGCCAGCCCCGGGCGACACGAGAGCCCAACACCGCCAACCCGGCTCCCGGGCCGAGCCGGTGCCGCCTCACCTTGACGCGGATCTCGTAGGTGGTGAAGCGGCCGCGGCCCACCCCCACCGTCTGCGGGTTGCCCACGTCGATCTCCAGGAAGTTGCTGGGCGGCCCGTAGGCGTCGTTGAGGTTCTGCGGCTTGCTGATCAGCCGTCGAGTGTCCGCGATCGTCTCGGCCATGGCGGAGCGGGCACCTTCTCCCCTGCGCCAGCGACCGACCCCGAGCGCAGCTGCCGCTGTCTCCGCCACCCGCGCTGCCCGACCGCCCGCCCCGCGCCCAGCTGACTGCCCGGCAACGCGCACCCGCGCCCGCCACTCGCGCCCGCCCGCAAGGCACGCTGGCTAATGTAGTTCTTAGGAGCTGAACCGCTTGCTCATGCCTGGCGCGGCCGCCCGCCTTCTGAACTACACGTTCCGGCGGGCGCTGGGGGCGCGGCGCGCTGGCCGGGAGCGCTGGTTTGTCAGGCCCGCCCGCCCCTTCGGCCGGGTGCGGGTGGCGGAGGCGGTGGAGCTCGGGGGGTGGCTCGGCTTCCCTTCCACATCCTCGTCCTTCGGGGATTGAAAAGACTGGGTGGGAAATGCTGTATATGCAAGGTGTTATGCAAAAAGAATCAGCCCGCTGCAAACGTAGGCTGGTGGAGATGCCCACCAAAAGCTTTGTGTTGAAAACAAAGTCGTAAGTCACTGACCCAAGCTGCAATCGAGGTTACGGCGTTGTTTGTAGTAGCCTTAAACCTTTTAAAACTCTGCAATTTTAACAAATGATACACATTTAATAATAATATTACCAACGGGACCAGATTTTATGTCCTCATAGCTTGCAAAGCTAAAGAGTTCTTAAAGGATAGGAAAGGAAAATTGTATTTACAGAGTAAGTTATTAAAATTACTTGAGAAAGCAAGAAAGAGAATGAAAGAAAGGGAGAAGCAGAGCTGACAGAATTGTCCCCTTCCAAGACATAAGCTCTTTATTTGTCATTATCTGATTAAGTAGGTGGTGTGTTAGGATAAAAGAAGTATTTCCCAAAGTAGTGCAATGTTTACCTAGAAAATCAGTGAATTGAAATTATATCAATCTGCTATTATTTCTAAATTTTTTTATCATCTTGAGGGACTTTTTAAATACCTGTTAAAAGTACCCCTCCAATAATTAAGTGCATATATCATTTTCCTTCAATCTTTTCTTATGAAAGTTCTAGTGATGCTCCTTTACTATCCAGGTTGAATGAGACTGTGAAAACTAGTGATATTTTTTCCAAAAATCTGTGTAGGCAGTAGGTAAAATGGCAGGCTGCCCACATATCACATCCAAGGGACACAAAGTTAACATCTGGCAAGATTAGTTAGCTATTGTCTGTGTTAATAAAAAAGGTAATCGGAAAGCAGAGATGATCCCAAAGTTCAAAAATAGTTAATCCCCATAACCAATATACCATGAGTGATTTACTTGGTAACTTTTCTGTTAATTTCCTTGTCAATAACTCCTTCAGTGTTATTTCTCCCACTTGCTAGAGCACCTTCCTTTCTTCCACTAATAGCTGCCAACTATTCACTGTATAATTATAAACAGAAATGAGGCTGACAAGAGTTTTGCAAAGCAGGAATGAAGGGGAGATTTACCTGAGTTATACTAGTTATTAAACTGGTCGTGCAGCAAGGCAAGAAAAAACTCATTAATTCTACTGAGATTACATATAGGTGTGGAAAAGCTTTTGTTTGTTACACAACCTGTGCTGCCACATCTGACTGCAAATGTGCAAAAGAAACAGAGCACTGGTGTTGTCTTAACTATAATTCATTGTCTGTCTCCTGCCCAAGCCTGGTTTCGTTATCTGTTCAAAGCAACAAAAAATGTCCAGTACTGTACATTTGGGAAGTTGCTGTGTCTGTGATGAATAAAGAATTTGTTCTCATGCTGGATAGATAGTAAGAGTGAGGCTTAAGTTGAATGCTTTTCTCACAGCACACCTTCTCAGCACCACTTGGAGGCTATAGGAAGCGACGGTTTCAGTGCCCACTTTGTCAACAGCATGGCTGTGTAAAGGGGTTGCAGTGATTTGATGAGGTGTTCCATCTCTGTTTTTCCCACTGAAGTCAAATACAACTCCTCTGACCTGGGAGATGAAGGGGAAGATGCCCAACTTCATGAGTAGCGCCCCTCTTACATCATGGGAAATCATAAATGCCACACTGGCCAATGAGGCAAGGAGAAGGAATGAAGGTAGGGGAAAAGCAGAGTCCTTTGAGCCTCTTTGTTTCCTTTCAATCCTCAGAAAATGCATTTGTTTACTGTGAATCATGTTCCAGATCTTTTTTTGTGATCATGAGACTAGAGTTATGCTATATGTAGTTGTTTCTTCATGCTAGAAAGTTCTTTTCTCAGCATGAAGGTGAGCATAAACTCAGAAAATAAAGTTTTAATTCTGTTTATGACATGCACTTTGGGCTAAATTTCAAATCTGGAGGGAGAGAGGTCAACTGTGTTTGTAGGTTCAAAGATTAAATCAAGCATTTAGAATTGGACTCTGTGATCCTTCTGGGTCCCTTCCAAGTCAGTATATTCTGTCATATCAGTGAAAATCCTAGTGAACCTAAATTCTTTAACAATCAGGTACTCAATAACTTGTTATTACACCTTGTTTATTAAACTATGACACAAAGATTTTCTGGCATAATTTCAAGTGGCAAAATGGATACCAGAGTCTCACAGCACAAACCCATACAAGCAATATTAATGGATGGTTACTTCTGGAATTTTGGGTAGTAATACTTCTCTGGTAGATTTTGTTTCTTTCTTTGTTTTTTGAAAGAAAGAGTCACATTTAACAGGAAAATGAACCAAATCTCTCCATTATCCAGTTAAGACTTTCCAGCCTTTCTGACAAGTGTCCAGGTTAGCACATTTTAGACAGCACAGGCATATTTTGTCAGAACTTGTGGGGAATGCTGACTCAGGATAAGGCAAAACCCACAAGGCATTGAACTAATTGTGAAATGCCTTGTGTGGAAAAATGACTTCCTGATCCCTGCAATAGCTGCCAATGCTTTGAAACACGATGTTTGCATGTCTGCATTGTGCTCCTGCCTGCAAGAGAATAATATTAAGTTTTCTAAACATAATTTGTAATATCTACATTTATATATATTTATATATATATTCATATACATTTATATCCATTTACTGTGACCTCCTATTCTGAGAGATACTGTGTAGCTGAAATACTGCAGTGAATTTTTAACACATTGAGCTATTCGAGCTGACTGAGATGCAAACTGTAAACAGATAGTGAAAAGGGCTGTAAGTCCATAATTTTGGGAACATTTTTGCGGCTTTATTAACCTGAGGCTTTATAACCAATGTAGACTTTTAACAGCGTATTTGGCTGTCTCAAAATAGATGAGGTTAATATCAAGTCTACCCCCAAGTGTCTTGACATAATCCCAGGAAAATGACTTTTGATGGAAACTGTGTTGATGAAAACTACCCACAAAATCCATTTTTTGTAGAGTAGGCTGAATGCCTACGAAGTGCCTTTGTGTTTGAGAACCAAAGATATTTCCCATGGTGGGAATATCTTGGAGCCTTGCAGTCAGGTAAACCCAGACCTCCTTCTGCAGAAACTCAGAATGGTTCAGGCAGAGACCCAAAGAATCTTGGAAACATCCATCCCCATAGGGTTCAGCACATCCAAATTTCTAAAAGCAGTGCCGTTATACCACTAGAGGCCAGAGGAGACATCTGGAGTGGTTTGATTTTACCCTTCATTTTTATTCCTGTTTTATTCCTGTTACAGGCCATTTTTGGCTAGCTGGCAGAGTAATAATGCAGCAGGGTTGAACAAGTGCCAATTTAATTTCTACACAGTTTCAATGTCACGTTTTTGAAGGTGGGCAAAGGCACAGGTACAGGAAATGAAGGGTACAAATGTACCATCACAGAACAGATCTGTACCTGTTACAGGACATAAACCATGGGAATCTACAGAAATGTACTTGAAAGTCCTGTTTGTTTAGGTTAACACCAAAAGTTGCTTTTGTCAAGTGCTTACAGCCAAAGGACAGTGAGTTCCTGGGATCCAGTGTGATCCAGTGCAATCCAGTGCATGGTGGAATTTCAGGTGGCCAGTGTACAGAAGGCTTATAGCATTGCAGAGGGTTTATTCGTTTAGGTAGAAGATGTCCGAATAGATCTAAATGAGAAGTTTTTCTGTGCTGCCTTGCATAGCAAGGTTAAGAAAAAAACAGTGACAATTTAAATAAATCAGATGTTTTTGCTGAAGATTATACTGTCATTTTCTCCAATTATTCTTGACATTTCACCCATTCATATTGTGATCTGAGTTAATAATGGAAGAAAACCCAGCTCTTATTGCCTTGTTTATTCTTTGTTCTCAAGGAGATAAGCTGTTTATAAAGATAACTTATTTGTTATTTAAATCACTTTTACAGAATTTGTTTGTTTCCTTGTTTGAGTTTCTAAATATATTGCAACAATTGTGATGCATCTTTGAGATGTCTATTCAATTCACTATGATTTGTACTGGAATTCATTCCTAAATGGGCACAGGTGTTGATAGCTATAATATGCTGGAATGAGTCAAAACCAATAAATGCCCAATAGAGGAAAGATGAAAGAAAATGCACTGAAAACAGCTCTTTTAGGATGTGATAAATAGGCACTTTAATTCACTACTTAATTAGGTATAGAGCGCTGGAGATATGTCTGGAGCAACTACGTATTTTAAACAGCTGAACATGTTAGAATGTAACTTCAATCACTGCTAATATTTTCAAGATCATAAACATTATTTTTAGAATTAGCAATACTATTCAGGATATAATCAACTTTTGTTTGCAAGCTGTTCTATAGTTCCCTAAAGCAACATTTTTCAATACTTTTGTAAAAAAAAAGTTCAGTGATACTCTATGAAAACTACTTGCTCACTTTCTCATGTTGCACAGAAATTTAATGCTAGAATGAGATATAGGAATTCTGATGCTGCAGAACCAAAAGTCAGCTTAAGCACTTCCTTCGTACTTTACCAGGAACAGACACTTTGTAAATTATTTCTTGCACAATGCACTCTGCAGGCAACATCTCCTGAAGCCCCATCCTGGCCTTTGGGTGCATTTCTGTCAGGAATGACAGAATGAGTGAGTGTTATGATTAGTGATTCCTGAGTGCCAGTGCCCTTCCCTTGGAGTGCAGGCTTTTTGCACTGTGCCTTTCTGTCAAAAAAACTTTGTAGTTGCAGTGGAGGTGTTTGGATAAGGCAGTCAGGTACCTACCAAAGGAGGAAGGCGGTCAGCATTCTCCCAAGGAGTTCTCTGAAATCCCACATGGGTATTTGAACTGATACCAAAGACAATGTTTATTGTATGCTAAGCAGACACTGAGACTAAATCAGCCTCTAGGGTTTGAATTATCTCCAGAGAAATCTGCTTTTATGTTAATGTATCTTGTTGTTGCATTTTAAGTACATGTTTGTAGGCATAAAAATTATACTGATAGATGTAAAACTGATACTGTTGATGTGCAGACAGGTTGTAACTCTGGCCAGGGATATTTGTCCTTAATATTTTATGAATATCTATCCTTAGTATTTTATGGTCCATGTTTTTAGAGATAAAAGCAAATAGCACAACACAGAAATTATCAACAAATGTAAATTCAGTTGCCAAAACTCCCTGATGACAGCTGTGGCATCCAATACAGGCATGGTGCAGCACAATACAAATTACAGACTCACAGAATAATTAGGGTCAGAGGGGGCCTCTGGAGATCATCTAGTCCATGGCAAGGTCACGTAGAATAGGTAACACAGGAACGTGTCCAGGTGGGTTTGAATGTCTCCAGAGAGGGAGAGCCCATCACCTTGCTGGGGAGCCTGTTCCAGTGCTCTGTCACCCTCCGTGTAAAGAGGCTTTTCCTTGTGTTGAGGTGGACGAGGAAGTTGTTTGGAAACTGGAGTGCATAGGTAGGGAGTAAGGTGTTCGGTGGGGCTCCAGGTGGGTTTGGAAGGTGGATTTGTACCAAGTGGCTGTGTAGGGAATGCGGCCCTGGGACAGCCAGCCAGGTGGGCTCCTCAGGGGCTCCCACATTGCCTGCGGCACAGTTTGGGGGGAAAAGAGGGGGAAGGAGCTAGGAACCAGCAAAGGACTTGGGGGTGCTGCTTGACAGTGGCTCAGTGTGCCCAGGTGGCCAAGAAGGACACTGGCATGCTGGCCTGTATCAGCAATAGTGTGGCCAGCAGCACCAGGGCAGCGATTGTCTTCCTGTACTCAGTACTGGCGATGCTGCCCCTCAAATCTCGTGTTTGGTTCTGTACTTCTCAATACCTCACACTGAGGTGTTGGAGTGAGTCCAGAGAAGGACAATGAAGCTGGTGAAGGGTCTTGGAGCACAAGTCCTGTGAGGAGCAGCTGAGGGAACTGGAGTTGTTTAGCCTGGAGAAAAGTAGGCTCAGGGATGACCTTGTTGCTCTCTATAAACGGCTTGAAAGGAGGTGGTAGCCAGGTGAGGGTTGGCCTTTTCTCCCAGGCAAGGACCAGTGACAGGATGAGAAGACATAGCCTCAAGCTGCGCCAGGAGAGGTTTAGGTTGGACATGAGGAGCAATTTCTCCACAGAGAGGGTGATTAGATATTGAAATGTGCTGCCCAGGGAGGTGGTGGAGTCACCGTCCCTGGAGGTTTTTAAGAAAGACTGGACGTGGCACTTAGTGCCATGGTCTAGTCGACATTGTGGTGTTAAGTGATAGGTTGGACTCGATGATCTCAGAGGGTTTTTCCAATCTAATCGACCCTGTGATTCCGTGACCCAGGCGGGAGCGGTTCGCCCGGCACCGGCCGCGAACGGGCTCCCCCACAGCCCCGCGGGACTCCATTTCCCAGCGCGCCCCGCGCCCTCGCCACCGCCGCCGTGCCGGGAAGATGGCAGCCCTTGCGTCGCCCTTGGCTACTGCGCGCTGCCTGCTGCGGGCTCTGGGGAGCCGCGTCCGCCTCCTCCCGCCGCACAGAGGTCAGTGCCGCCGCCGCGGCTCTCCGGGGCTCGCTGGGCTCGGGCGGGCGACAGGCTGCCGGGGCACCCCGCAGGAAGGGCACCGAGGAGCGGTCGCAGGAGCCGGTGCGTGCCTCTCCTCCCCGTCGTGCCGCGGGTCTGTCTCCGGCGGAGGGGAGGTGGGTGGCGGTGCCGGGCGGGGCACGCGGCAACCGCCGGCACACGCACAGGCCTCGCCACTCTGCCGTGACCTGCCGGTGTCCTCGCATTCCCGGCCTGGGCTTGCCGCGACCCAGCCCCGGAGGGGTCCTTCCTGTCGGGGTGGCACCGAGAGTCGGCCCCGGTCACCGGGTGACCCGCGAAAGGGGCCCGTGGCTTCTCGAGTTGGTGATGGCGCTTTCCCCCTGGGAAATAGGGCGTCGGTGCGCTGCCTGGTTGAAGCCTTGCGGCTGGTCCGGAGACTGCGAGAGCGCTGGTGGCTGCCAGCACTTTGTCTGGGCCTCGGGGCGTCTCAGGGACTGTTCTCCCTCAAGGACCCTCCGGTGTATAACGAACGACCGCTGTGCTTTGTCTTCACAGCCCTGTTTTGAAAGTCTCTTCAGTACAAACGTTTATGGAGTTTTGTTAACTTGAGGCTTAGATTAGAAGCAGAGGTCTTTTTTCTTTAGTGAGAGCTCTTCGTGCTCTGCCAGTCTGGCCAAGTTGTGAGAATTCAGCTGGTGACTGTTGGGTCCCAGGATTGATAAATGTTCACATCCACACATTATGTTGTGATTATGGAATATTTATACATCCTAAGAAAAATAGACAAGCACTGCAGGTAGTACTGTAGTTGCATGTGTTTTATTTTGTATTGGTCTAACACTTGGACTCTGTGTAGGTTGTTTTTTATAACCAACATGCTACCATTTAGAAGAAGTTGTCTGAGCAAATCCAGTGGCTTTAGGCAGTTTGTCAGCTTCCGTGTTGAAGAAAAGGTAGTCCTTGCATATGTTGTTTGAGGGCATCAGACTGCAGGGATGGGCTGCCATCATGGAACTGCTTTGTAATCTTGGTTTTATGATCACTGGTTTATAGTCTTTTCTTTGTTTTTGTGATTTGCTTTCCACAGTTTTGTACATTTTCCTTAATTAAGGAAAGACATGGCAAGTATTATCTGTGTAAAGTTCCAGTTTCACTGGTATGCTTCTCTTGTCTTTCCCTACTTTCATCTGTAGGTCAGGTTGTGAAACGAGGTGTGTATGGAAAAAATACCAGTAATCTTCTAGCAGAATAATCTATCAGGCATGTATGCAAAAAGTAGAATTCTAGTTCCAATTCATGTTTCTCTAGAAGAGTAAATACTGTGTCATATGCTGCCTTAATGAATGGCCTTCAGTGATTCATCTAAGGTCATATAATGAGACAAAAATGCAAATCCTTGTCCTTATGCCTTAGTTGCAAGCTGCTTCTTCTGGTTCGAACTACTGATTTCAGCAAGTGGGGGGCTTTTATGAATTTTACATGATATTGGCCCAACATCTTCAATTCATAGAAAAAACTTAGTGTGTATGCCCATTCCCCCCTGCCCCAATATGGTTGGTTGGATTTTGATTTTTTAAGCTTTCTGTTAAGCACTGGAAAGTAAAGAATTTTTTTAGATCAACTCCTCTTACATTCTTGTCATTAATCATGGATATTTTGAAATATTTTGCATATTTTGAAAGGAGCATTTGTGTATTATAGGACTGTAAATGTGTTTTTAGCTTTATACCTAGCACATGATCTCTTTCCCAAGAAGCCTACATGACAAGTCTTTGTTCTTCTGCAGGTTTATTCATGTGCTTAACTTCAACACATGTGTTTAATTTATCCAAGTCCTTATATTTAATTTATCCAAATCCTTGTACGTCATGGGGCAATTTAAATGTTTGAGACTGATTCTGCAGAACTTGCATATATATTTAATAGAAGATGAGATGAGAGAACATTATTATTGTTTATAAGTACTAGCATTAAAAAAATCCTTTCTGATAATTTGCTACCTTTGCTCCTATTTTCGTGCAGGAAAATAATCTTTGGAATTATAAGAGTGTACCATTGCCCTTCCTCCTCACTGTGGTGTCATTTAAGATGGAAACATTTTGAAGCAGTTCTGTTACCAGCTTAATCTTGAGTTTAGGAAGGTCTCTGATAGCACCATCTGCCTATTGATGAAAGTGCCCTCTGACTTCCAAGTTCTCTTTTTCTGTCATGGCAGTTGTGTTTCATAGGCAGTTTTAACAGCTTTACACTAAGACCTTCAAGGTTTGAAGCAGTTTGGCTTGATTGTGAGGCAAACTGATATTCTGAACTTCAGCTTGGATTATTGAAAACATGACAGTTTTTAAAGGTTGGTTTCTATTACATTTTTTTTTCTCTCTCCACACAAATTCCAGGGTTTGTGAAAAGCTCTCAAGGCAGATTGTGCTGGCAGAGCAGTAATGAAACAGATGTGATCGTTGTACCTTGCATTAACCCTGATTTAGTAGAATCTATTCCAGCTTCTTGATCATGACTGTCAGCAAACATGGCACTTGGGTTAGGGTGATTTTGGGGTACTTAATTTTGGTGCAGTTGTAACCTGTATGAGTTTGGTTTAGATGCAGTTCTCGCACAACTATTGGTTGGAAATATTCTTTATTTTTAAGACAAACAGTAATTAACCATTGCAGCAAAGAAGGAAGGGAAAGGTGTTAATTCTCTACCTTGTACCTTGGTTACCCTTCTGTGCTCTCAACCTCTTGGCTGCTGTCAGGAACAGTTTTGGTATGCCACAACTCAACCTCCTTCAGTTTGTCTTCTTGCATAAATAACTCCAGTGCCTGCCTCAGAAGTGACTGTCGCTTTCATAAACTGTGTCATTGAAACTCACATGCCTTTTTCTGTGTCATCTCAGACATCAATTCTGAGTAGCAGTAGAAAAACTCAACAACACACTGATCAGTTTTCCAGTTTGCTGCTTTTTTCCAGAGCAGAAAATCCCTGGAGTTAAGAACACTTTTTATATTTTTATGTAGGCGTTGGTGTCTTTGCAGTGGTAAATTTATGTCAAGTTTACCCAATAATTATGTAGGCACTGGTGTCTTTGCAGTGGTAAATTTATGTCAGTTTACCCAATAATTCTTAAGTCCCCCACTCGAAATAAATTTTTTTATAATTCCAGATTGGCATTTTTAAAAATAAGTTTTATTTGCCTTGGTGAGATTTTCCCCTCTGATTTCTTTCTTTTTTTGGGTGTATCACGGTAGGTCTTCACTGCAGCTGTGTCTGTGATCCTTGTACGTGTAAGCAGAAAGGCAAATGCAAAGACCTAATTATATGGTATGAAATAAAGTGACATATATATGTTTTGGGAACAGGAATTTAGGAAAGAAAGTTGCAGCTTGGTGTCAAATTTAAAGAAGCAGGGAACATCAGGCTTAATGTGGTAACATCCAACACTGTCCTGTACCCTGAAGGTGGGAAAGGTAGATTATGGATAACCATATGTCTGGTTTTACACTGTGCTATGTAAAAGTGTGTGAACAGTGAATTGATGATGTGCTTTTCTATAGTTGTATCCAGAACACTACACAGGTGTAGAGGACTCTTTTTCTGTGTGTGACACTTGAAGACTTCAGAAGGGAACTAATAAAAATTGAGTTGCAATTTCTGTAATACAAAGATTAGATAATGAAACAGTAAGGAATAAATGAAGACTCCTATTTTGCAATGTGGAGAAGAGGTCTGTGGGACTACAGTTAGTGCATTGAATCATAGGTGATTCCTATAGTTGAGTGATAGATTTTGCAATCTGTTCCACAAAATTCAGGTTAGAATGAAAGGTGCACTTTTTTTTCTGTCTCTTAGAATATTGTATCACTTGTACAGCTCCTTCTGTTGACTTACCTCTAAAACCCCACCTCAGTAACATCTGCCTTTTTCGCAGCTACAGGTGTGAGTTTATCACTTAACCAGTTACTGGGTGTCTCCTGGTAATGTACTATAGTGTACTCCCATGATATTTAAATCCCAGTGTTCAATATTATTTTAGGAGAACAGTGAGTGATTGTGCCTGGACACCCTCTATGGCCATTTGGGCATAGTCTCCACCTCTGTCACATGTTAATGACAGAGTATTTTCTCCCACTCCCAGGATGGTTAGCTGTGAGTACGTGTAATCTGAGACAAACCCCATGCTTCTGAGCAGTCCTACTGGTGTGCTTTGTCCATGGCCAGGAAAGTCATGAGCCACAAACCCTTTCTTACCCCTAAATCAGCTTATTTTTTTTTCCTTTAATCCTGTGGTAAACAGTAGGAACTTAAGAATTTATAGATATAAGGGGGCACACTGGAGCTCTTGGGGTCATCAATTTCTATGTATTGCAAAGGCACAGATAGTTCAGAGGTATGGATCACAGGACTGAAGCTGACTTTTTTTGGGAATGGAATAGTGGAAAACAAGATGAAAAAGTTTTGAGAGATCATCTGAGCAACCTGGTCTAGTGGAAGGTGACCCTGCTCATGGTAGGGGTGTTGGATCTAGATGATACTTCAGCTCCCTTCCAACTCAAGCCATTCTACAATTTTGTGATCTTTGCCTTTTCTGCTTCCCTTCAGAGGCAGGTCAGGTTTTGCTGACCCATTCCTGACAGATTTTCGTCAAACTTATTTTTAAAATTCACCGCAAATCGTTGGAAGTTTTACAGCTTCTAGACTATTTATCTATTTCACTACCTTAATTACAGTTATTAAGTTATCTGTATAAATACCATTTCCTTTCATTTTCTCAGTACCCTGTATGTATCTGGAGACAGATATATGTTTTTCTTCTCCACAGGTTTTACTCACATTTTTGCAATAACAGACTTTGAACTCAACTTTCTTTATGTGATTTCTTTGGATAGGGATGAGCTAATTACTCTTAATTCAAAGCAGCAACTCAGTTCCTTCAGGAACAAGAGAATTTGGTGCAATTACTGGCTGCAGGTATAAACAGTGACTGTCTTTTTGTGGAGAAACTGTTACTTGAAATAAGTAAATGTGATTTGATCTACTAGTTCAGTTTTATAATTTTCTAATAGTCTATCTTTCTTATAACTATTTAAAACTCTTTTTGTGCCTTTTATGGTATCATTGCGGGTTGTGACTCATATTTTAAAAATCAGTCCTTTAAATCTCCATTTACTCTCTCATTTGGTTCATATTTCTCATAACGTATGATGTGAAAATTGAAAAGTGTCTTCCAGGGCAGACTATACTGGCATTGAATAGAACAGGTTTTTTGTTGTTTTTTTTTTTTTTTGTTTTGTTTTTGTTTTTTTTGTTTTTTTTTCCCCATGTGTATCTATATTGGAGTACTTGTGTTTATTTTATTTTATTTTAGTTTTTCATCTAATAGTGTTATGGTATCGTCTCACCGGCATTTTGTGATCCAGTGTAGCTGTTGGATCCTTTTTTGCAGAGGTACTCTTTAGCTCGTCGTTCCCCATCTCCTGAGTTAGTTATTTCCTCTAAATATCATGCTTTGTCCCTATTGAATTACATCCTATTTGTATTAGATTATTTGTCCAGTTTGTCAGAATTTACTTGCCTTCCAGAGCATCTGCAGCCCTCTCCTGATTTTCTGTTATTTGCGTTCCCAGTCTGTCTGCTTTATTTTGCCATATATGGCATGGGTGGAAACTCAGGGTTGCACCAAGATGAGATCCTGAGCCCTCTATGAAACTCTATTGCAGATATACTCCTAGTTTAACTGTAGCAATTATTTATTACATATCCTTTCCCAGCTGTTTTATACCTGCATAAAAGTACTTTCACTTGCAACTTTCTTTCCTACCTTGTAGATGGCAATGCTACATAACAAGAACATTACTGCAAATAACATGCTATTCCTTTACCCATTAAGAAATCATGTTTTTGTTTATTATACTTAACTTGTTAAATGACACAGGAAGTAAAGAAGATATTTAACAGCTTTCCAGTGTATGCCATTGTTGCCTGTATTAATGATTTGCCAAGCCTTCTTTGTAATCTTGTGCATTCTTTCTTTTCCTAGTTATGTCTTGTTTTATGTCTAGCAATTCTGACTTTTTTTATTTTAATGTCTTGTTTCTGACAGTATTCCTACCTGGGCTTGTCCCTGTCTTTTCTAGGCAGAAGATAATGCCAGCAGATCAGGCTGCGGCACTGCAGGGCTTCACAGCTGCTGCCTTGCTTAGTGTGGTGTTTGACAGATTGTTTCAGCTTCCTTACAAGACTCCTGATTTGGTCTCTTGTTTGTTGACTTTTAAATATTTTCTGAAGTTTTACCTAAAGGACTATGTATTTACAGAAATACACTTTGGAATTTTTAAATGGTTTTACCCCAATTTGGAAAAAAAGGTCAAAACTTCACTTTGAGTAGCTCAGCCAAATATTACCAACTCTCTAGCTGGACTTCTTAGAATGTGTGCTTGTTAATAAAATAAAGGAATGTTAAAACAGACTACTAAAGTTAGAAATTGAGTTAATGAAGAATGAAGGGGTGACCAGTGGTTATATAGGTAAGTCATGTATATATGTCTTTGTGTGAACTGTTAGGAATATGTTTATAAGGAGATGCTTTTAAAAACTTCTCTGTTAACTGGATACTTTTATTTTTACAGCCTGCACAGCTCAGGCAGATGAGAAGAAAGGCCCTGCTAGTCCTACAGATGCTCACGCCAGAGCCTTACTGGTTTGCAATGGACCTTTAGAACATTATGACTTTTTGATTAAGCAAGAAGAGCTGAAGAATGATGAGCAACAAAGAAGAGTTGTGCAGCACCTGCAGAAATTGCATGAGAGCCTTAAAGGCTACAGCATTGATTCAAAAAATGTTCTTTCAAAGGTGAGGTTTATAATGATAAAAATATTTTTTGCATTTATATTTGCTCATAAGAGTGTGCTTAAAATGCATAAATTTCTGTCAAGAGCACAAATAATATTTTTACAAATGCATCTTTCCAAATAGATCATTCTTCATGTTTCAGTCTCTCTGCTTTCTTTTTTGGTTTGTCAAATCCAGTGGCACTCCAGAAGTAACCAAATTAGATATTATTGAAATAATTCTGTAAGAAAATCTGATGTGGTTTTAATTATATCCACTGCCTACCTTTCCAAAAACGTCATTTGGCTATAGGAGAGATGGGCCTAAACCAGATTTTAATTCTCAAGCGCTGGTATTATACTTGTGTGTTTGGATTACATGAACTGAGCAATGATGTTTTGTGTTCTAACAGATATTCCATGAATAATTCGACATTATAATATGTATCAGACATGACTTTTAAAAACAGTTCTTCTTCATGTTGCTAGTTTCCAGATGACGTAAGGAAAGAAGGCCTTGGTATAATCTCCACCCTTATTGTGTTTTTAGAGGCATCACAGTTTCTTTTTAAAGGATTTACATAGACATACTCCTGTTGCACATTGTCTTAACAGGCATAGCGCTGTTAGCTAGCTGTTGCATCTCTGTAGCTTTTCCTTGAAGCTCTTGACACAATATTTTCTAGACTCTCTGACAGTATTTTCCACATTTCTTGTTTTCACGTTATTCTCAGATTGCTGCTCTGGTGGCCTTGCACCTGCAAATATTGATAGCATTGGTATGGCACATTCTCATGGGAAACAACTAGAACTGGTGTGGGAATTCTCTCTTCAGCTTTCCTTGCCTCTTGTTTTGTATATCTGAGTTTATATCCCAGAAAACCAAATGTAGCAGCCAGAAAAGCTAGATAAGACATTTAATTCCTTGCTAAATATTGGGCATAGATGTGCACAAAAGTTGAATATCCAGTGAATGTACTTCATTTGCATCTGATTAACATATTTCAGTCAGCACAGTTGTAAGCTGTGGTTAGAGGAAGCAACAAGAGTGGGGTGTTTGACTAAGTCTGATGATAAAAGTATAGTGCTGAAGAAAAAGCATGGCAAAATATACATTGCTGTCTCATTTGCACTTTCCCAGCCTGCACTGGAGAGACCTCCCTGTCCCTGGGAGGTGGGAAACTGTCAGTGTTTTCCCCAGCTAGACTCTGAGTGTTTTTCTTTTGATTTCTCTCCTTCTCTTGCACCACTTTAGGGTTTTTTTTCCCCATCAGAAATAACTTTAACATTTATGGTCAATAAATGTCTTTTGCAGTCCTTGCTAACAAATCTCCTTGCTAACAAATGTCAGACTTTTTAAGCATTCATTGCACAACACTCCTCATCTCGTGGGCATAAATCTAAATATGCTACTTTATTAACTTGTTACCTAACCATACCAGATTGCTCTCTTATCTGGGACAAATACTGTCTTTTGTTTGCAGGTTGCAGGGCAAGATGTAGCATGAGATCAGGGGAGCCAAAGCCTGAGAAAAAAATGTTATGATGAAGGCATTGGCTTCACTGTCAAACCTGAGGGTCAGTAGGCTAGAGCATTTTGATCTTTTCTGGCCAGATGTTGTGGACATATGGATATTAAGTTGTAAAAGCACTGCCCTGGAGAATAATTTTGAGAGCTGACTTGTGTTAACTGGAGTGCCCCAAATCATTGTTAGTTGTTAGAGCAGGTGTCAAGGCTTTGTAGATCAAGCATTATGTGGGTTTGTTATTTACTGAGTCTTTGATTGGAAGTGTGAATAGGAAAGAAAGCTTGTATTGCAGAGAACGAGTACCAGCCTTATTCTATTTAGGAAATATGATGCTGGTATGTCCCTATGTAATGGAGTTAATTGCAGTAAAGCCAGACTGACACTTTCTTACTTAAATGCAATTTTTTACTTGAGAATGTGTTTTTCACCGCTTCCTTTAAAGCATTCCACTTGTTCATTTAACATTGCTTTAATTTTAAACCAACTTTTAAAAATTGTTGCGTGGCTCACTGATGGGACTAATGAGTCAGTGAGAAGCAGCTGAAGAACTGCTTGCTACAGGGGTAGATGTTATTGTAATTTGAGGTTTTTCTTCTAGAGTTTGATATTTCTATGGAAATCTTAAATTGGTAACAGGTTGAACACTATAGTGCTGTGCCATACATCAAAACCCCAGAAAAGGAGGAGAGCAATGACTTTTGCATAAATCTGTCAAAGCTTGTGTAATTAAATGAAATCATGATTCAGGGAGAAGAAGTCACAACAGCTTTGTTCCTCTTCTGCTATCTTTGAGGAAGTAATTTGGCAGTTGAAACAGAGCTCCTTGTGAGATAAAATGAAGCTAAACAGATGATAGTTTAAATTCTAGTGAAGGCCAGGTTTTGCTTCAGCAAAGTTGTAATAAACATCTTAATGAAGCTTTCCCCAGAATAAGTCACAAATGCGACAAGGTAGTTGGTAAAATCATATGCTTATCATATGTTTGCTTCTGTTGAGGGGTTTCCTAAGTAAGCAAAATACTTGGGTTTTTGTTATGGCCTTTCAGTGTAGTGATGCTGCTGCAGACTTGGTTCAGTTAGAGCTGAGGCTTTTCATGCCAAGAAGAGCTGATGCTGAGTACTGCTGTCTGGAGCTGGCCTGGGTTGAATAGAATTTGTGTAGGTTTATGGGTGGAATTTATTCATGCAACCAGTAGAAGGCTTCTCCAGGAAATACTGATGATACAGGTAAATCCTGTATTTGTGAATAGCTCGTTGGCAGTCTCCTCTCAGGGAGGCCAGGTACTTTGTCGCTTTGAATACTGTCATGTTTTTGTAATAAGACCATTGGATTTCCTTTCTGTTTTGTACTCAGTAAGTTTTAACAGATGCAAATGAAACAAATTGATGTATTTTAAACTAATTAAGGATATGTTTTGAAAAAATAAAATACTTTATCAGTTATATTTAGTATTTTGTAAGTGGACTTCTTGCTTTTTCAGGAGGTTTCTAGCAACTTGGATAGCCACTTTTAGTATGAAGTCTCCTGTACTGAGAAGAATTTAATCTACTGGCAGCTTTTTCAAAATAAAAAAAAAAAAATAGTGGTGCTTGGCATTTCAAGTGTGCTCATTTTTCCTGGCTCTGTTATTGAAGAGAATGTGGTTGAGAGGTTGCAGTGAAGAAAAAGGGGCGGTTGAAGAGAAACCTCTCTCTGCCAGCCTCTTCTGTAGTCTGATATTCCTTATTTTATTGCCTGATTTTTTCTGTGATAGAATTGCAGAAGCCTCTTCCAAAATAGCAGAAACTACCAGAAATAGACACTTCTTGTACTTCTGAACCATTACAAGAATGGTCTGCTTTGGTTTTAGCCTTGTTCTTCTTTTGTCACTTTTTCTCTGAATAGTTTTATTCACTAAAATATGGTAAAAGTAGGATTAGGGAGCAAATATTTATATCAGGTA
>VWZV01002494.1:0-10780 GCA_013397155.1 Irena cyanogastra
TGTCCTTGTCTACCACAGTGTAGGCAACTTCTGACTTCATGAAAGTTTGTATAGCTTTTATAGTTTGTAAAGTAAAGTGTCAGTCAGTCATAAATTCCAGCAGCTTATCTCCCTACATCTTGTTCTCAAGGAACAAAAACCGTGAAAAGGTTATTCTTTGTAAAACCCTTGCAGTGCCTAAATAAAGGTATATAATTTTTTCTCTAAATGTGAAATCAAATCTCCAAATGGATTCTTCAGTAAGTCAGATGGCAATGAAACAGATCTATAACTGAAAACCACTTGTTTTTTTCTTGTAAATTAGCAATAATATCAGATATGCACGCCACAATAGCAGCCAGTCTCGGGATGAACTTATTTATCTGACAGTAGCCTACCATCATTCTCCAGGATTTTTGCCATCCTTTTTAACAGGCCATGATGGAGAATTACATTGTCAGGCCCCTGAGAGCACTAATAGGTTTTAATGGTTCTGACCAGCCTTACTCAGGACCTCCACATTCTTTGCTTGGGAGCCCCAGTTCAGCTCAGTCTTGGGCCTTCAGTCCCTACCTGAACTATGCCATAGGAGTACTGGACTCCAGCCCAGTCACAGCTGTGCTTTGCCATGGGTCTGGACCCTGACCTGCAATCTGATTTCCTAGTCTGACCTTGGTCTTGCCTCATCACTATGGACCTACTCGGTGATCACTGTCTGACTGGTTACTCTCATCAGTCATGCAAATTGACTTCCTAGCTTGATCTTGGACTTGCCTTATCACCATGAACTTTCTGGACTCTTAGCTGAACCTGTTTACCATCCCTGGGTCTATACAGCTCACCTTGCTCAGGTACTGTGAGATCTCTGGCCAGCAAGGCTCCTGCCCTGCTGGCCTTGTTATCACATTTGGCTCCTCATCCCCCAGGGAGCAAATGTCCCCCACTGCACCTTGACATATGTGTTGATAATTTCTCACTAAACACCTTGTTCTAAACATTCCTTAATGATTTTTCCCAGAGCAAGCCCAGCTTTTTTAGAATATGGATATTGTATAAGGGAGACAAACTGAGGGTCCCATGCTTTCAACTTGGTAATTTTTTTTCCACACTGTAGGACTTTTTTTCTGCCATTATCCTGGGATCTGTTGTTTCCAGAATTCTTTATCTATTTCAGTTAAAGTTTGTACATCTTCGCTTGAATCTTTATACCAGCCTTTCCCTGCTTCCATTATTCTTTTATATTTCTACAAAATATCACTATAAAAATTAAGATTCCATGTTCCATTATCTAGTCAATTCTTAAAATAAGAGGTTCTTTGCTATTCTTTGCAACCTCATACTTGATATCAACAGCTCACTGCCCTGTTATTAGATTCATAATATAATATTTAAGGCCTTTACCTTCTTTTCTGTTGAAATAGGCTGCCTTCATATTTTCTTGTTAAATAAATTCTTTAATACAAGTTTTAGACAAAGTGATTCATGCTCCTGTGTCCAGGAAAACACTGTCATTTTTTTCTACTTCATACAAAATATTTGGGTTGTTCCTCCCCCCAGCATTCCACTGTATTCAGCACACAGGTACCCATTCATATGGGTAATCCTGGGCCCAAAGCAGCCTGCCCTATTGTTGGTTTTCATCAACTGGGGGTAGGGCAGTGGAGCTTGAGCACTGAGGTATACTGCTGCTATTGCTCTTCTTTTCAGCTGTTGTATCACTCTTTTTAGCTTATACCATGTTTTTTTCCTAATCCATTTTGCCATATTTTTTTCCTGAATCATTTAACACTTTCCACAGCCTTATACAGATTTTGTCCATTCCTTCTGATTTAAAAACCTTATTGTCACCATTTCCTGCACATTTCTCTTATCCTTATTTCTCTGCAACCTCTTCTCTGTCCATCTCCACAGTTACTCTAAGTCCACAGTTTTTTTCTTGACCACATAAGAATTTTTTTCCCTTTTCTCTTAAACCTAGTCCCTGATACTTCTTAACACACTCTGTTATTTCTATCCATTGATTCCAGGTAGGTTCTTGTTACCGTTATCATAACAAAAGATACTGACTCCAAAGGCTGGGTTTGCAGGAAATCTACTTTTACTACAAGTTCTTTTATACACTGTTCTGATCCAGATGGATCGGATTGGTCACTTAATCAATACATTCTACTTGGTTGGCTGGCCAGCTCAACGTCTTAGAACAAGAAGATAGAAAGCAAGAAGAAACAACACCTGCAGGTTGTTTAGACTAAAAGCTATCATTATTTGGGCTAGGACGTTCAGAACCACACAAGCCGATCCTGGGAAAACTTAGTTTTCTCACTCTCTGACCAGGCTGTGGTAGCCACAGGTTCTCCTGCATTTTGCTGTGTGGACAGTTTTTGTGAATAGCAGGGATGCTTTTGGGCAGTTTATTCTCATAATTCATCCACTATTCAAGGAATATTATTCATCCTTATTTCTACCATGAAACTGGAACTACTTGTATCCCATCAGGAAAGGGTGGTCAGAACATGACAGATATCACATCTTGCTGATGTTTGAGAAAACTCACATTTTTTCACAAAACATTCTCCATCTTCTCCTGGATTAGTGCAACTAGCAGAAGCATCCAACAGATGCAGCAGTTTGCACAGTGGTTTCTGGGAACAACTTCTGACATCATCAGGGCACTCTAGGAACCCCTCGAGGAACTTCAGGGTGCTTGATGTTGCTAGGAAAGGAGAGTATGATTCTGGCAAGCTCTAGCAGCAGCTAATGAGTTCTACCCATTGTTCTTGATCAAAGGCTGCTTTGAGCTTTTGTTCCAGCTGACTCCTGATTAGGAATGGTCAATAACACTTTCAGCAGGTGCTAGGGAGAGGCCTATATAACTGCTGAACCTAGCACTAATAGAGGTAGTTAGCAGGCATAACATTTGTTATGGCAGAGTATACAGAAGTTGTCTTGAAATTCTGCTGAGGGTAGTTTATGTGTTTTCAGCAATAGTAATGATGTACTTTGGGGCAAGGTCCTCACCACTAACTAGAGCAACTACCCCTGGAATATCAGATGTCTTGATTCAGACTGAGCTCCAGAGGAAGATGCATCTCTTCAGGCCTTTGGCTGCAGGGAGTGCCTGGGACTTCTTGCTAAGGCTGGAGTAGGAGGCGATGGTGCCCTTGTATATTGGTCCTTGGGAGAATGTCACACATTATCTTCACGAAGTTCATCAAGGGGAAATGCCAAGTCATGTACCTGGGGAAGAACAACCCCATGCACTCAGATATGTTGAGGGCCACCTAGCTTCAAAGCAGCTTGTCAGAAAAGAACCTGTGGTCATGGTGGACACCAGGTTGAACAGGAGCCAGCAATGTGCCCTTGCTGCAAAAAAGGCTAATAGTGTCCTGGGCTGCATCATGCAAAGTATTGCCAGCAGATTGAGGGAGGTGATCCTTCCCCTCTATTTAGCACTGGTGAGGCCACAGCTGGAGTCCTGTGTCCACTTCCAGCTTCCTCAGTACAATAGAGACATGGATATACTGGAGAGAGTCCAACAAAGGACCACAAAGATGATTAAGGGACTAGAGTACCTCTCCTATGAGGAAAAACTGAGATGGCTAGGACTGTTTAGCCTAGAGAAGAGAAGGCTTGGGGGAGATCTCATCAATGTATATCAATACATGAAGGGAGAGTGTAAAGAGAACAGAGCCAGGCTCTTTTCAGTGTTGCCCAGCAACAGGACAAGAGTCAATGGGCACAAGCTGAAACACAGGAGGTTCTGTCTGAATGTCAAGAAAGACTTTTTTCCTGGGAGGGTGACTGAGCATTAGAAGGGATTATCCCTCATTGGAGATATTCAAAAGCTATTTGTACATAGTCCAGGGCAACCAATTCAAGGTGACCATGCTTGGGCTGGTTGGACCAGATGACTTCCAGAAGTAGGTTCCAACCTCAATCATTCAGTGATTCTCAGCATAAACTTTTCTTCGCTTTGGCCTGCTCTTTTCAGGTAACTATTGCTCCATCTACACACATAAGTACTTAAAGAGCCAATTCATATATGCTCATGGAGAAGAGGCTTTTATGACCATTCTTTATGTTGTATAAACCTGAACTGTAGAACTGTGCACTGCAGGATGTAGATGCTAAAAGTTTACATAGCTTAAAAAAAGCAATGGGTAAATTCACTGAAGAATTATTGGGTAAGGACTATTAATACAGAGCTCTACATCTGTCTTAGGAAATTCCTGAATTGTTTGAGATTGGGAAGCATTCTGGAGACTATTGCTATTTACTTGCCCTGTTCTTAAGCCCTTTCCCAAAGGTGTGCGATTGGCTCTTGCAGGGAACAAGTTCTATTCTAGATGGCCAGACCTAGTGTTAGGTAGCTACTCTTAGGATGAATAATTACTAAGACAAAAGTTGAATGATTCTTTTGGGACAAGCTCTGTAGGTCAGGTATCTTGGTAAAATTTTGAAATATAGCTACTCTGGTAGTCTCTCTAAGCTTTAAACAGCTAAGTTTTATTTATAAAGTATATCAATTCATTTTGGTTTTGCCCCTTAACTTGTCTGATGATTCTGTCTTGCAGAAAGCACCTCTACTGCTATATTACAGACCCAAAATGGACTTGCTATAGGAAAACTTTATTGTCCTTCTAGACATTTGGGTTTTTTTGCAAAGACTATCATCTGGCACCTTAGTGCAGCACTAAACTCTCATGTGACACAAACCAGCAGAATCATTTTGGAACACTGTAGTGCTTCTACAGCACTGAATATTTCTAGGGATGTGCTGCATGGATCTTTGGACAAAATTTTTTTTTTTGGTACAAATGAAATAAATGTCAACTCAACAGGATTCTACAAGCACTGAGTTTACAGATAGTAAAAACACTGCAGAGTTCCATAGAGCTCAGCCCGATTCATCTATTTGTAGTTACACAAAAATAACTTAAAATGGTGTGGGAGGAATTTAAAATGTTGCTTTTAACACCAAATTATTACTTTTACTTTTTTTTTCTTTAAACTTTACAACTTGTTTCAGTACATTTTTCTGAGGTGTTCTTGTTTTCTGTAGTATGCCCAATTATGTCAGCTTTAATCAAGCCATTCTATAGAGCATTGAACATACCTAATGATACAGTGACTGGTAATATTTATTATGCTGCATTGAAAACTTCATAAAAGCCTAGAGATTAAATTGCTTCATTAGTTTTGCACAATTAGTGTTATTGTTTTAATATCTCCACTTTACATGCTGATTTGAAATTAGTTCACTTGATTTTTTAAAATATGCCTTAATATTTTGCCATGGCATAAATTACATCTGATCATAACAAACACTCGTAAGCGCTAAACTTGTGAAATTGTTTTAAAGCAAATATGCCATAGAATTGTGTCGCAGCACACTCCATGACACAGTCCATATTTAAGACAGTCATGACACATAATAATCTAGAGTAGCATCATACATTGTCGGAAGGCTTCAGGCTGTCTGTGCAGATAGAGGAACATCATGAGCCTCCATTGGCTGCAAGCCTCTGCTAGCATCTGTCCTCCCCTTCTCAAGCCCAACCCTTTTTACCCCTTATAGTTCATGCACTGCACCTGTGTGCTCTTCATTACAGTCTATGCTCTTCACCTGTTTTCCCCAGCTGAGGCCCATTGGGGATGAGGCTGGATCACAGCCCCATTCCCAAGTACCATAAACCAGGTACCTACAATCACAAACTGGGTACCTACAGAATTGTGGCTTGCAAAATTAAAATGTTACTTTAGGAAATATTTGCTATTTCATTAGCTTTTAAAACTATGGCTGTTGGGCATTTTTTTTGATGTTGCACAAGTTTCCATTCACTAGCTAAAAGTTCTTCAGTTAACTGCAAACCAATTCTGTATGAAACCGTAGCTGTTTATGGCTCAATTACTATTTATCGTTGAGGTCAGATTAGATTAGAGGGGCACTGTCTGGCCTTAACTGATAATTTTGCTAGTGTCAAGCCCTGAGAGATGCAAACTACCATGTGTATGTGTGTCTGTGCACAGACATGCAAGCACCTTAGAGAACAGACCTTCAGTAGCGCTTAGCAGTGTTGACTACACTGACTGAAAGGCTTTATTTAAATAATCAGCTTCATTAAAATGTTGTAGTAGTTTAAAGTGACTTCTGCAAGCTGTATGTTGCATAGCATTATATGTAGCATGGATGGGACTATGTCTGACATGGAGTCTTAGGTAACTGAAAAGAAGATAAGCAGTATTTTTGGCAGCTGGAGGCTGTCAATAATTTTTAACTCTCTGAGTTTTCCTGACAGCTGAAAATGGCAGTTATATCAAACACTTTACTCTTTCATAAAATATCAATGGCTAGGAAAATCAGTATGCCTGTTGGCACTACCCTGCTTCTTCCAGCTGTGCTCCCCTATTTTGCAAGAAAGCATTGCTTCATGTTGCTTGATAATAGAAGGTTGATCTCATAAGAGGCTTATTCAAGTATTCTAAATCCTACTGCCTCTTCTTGAGTTTTCCAAGCACCACATTGCTCTGCACATCTCCCACGCTCTTCTTAACTGAACTTTTCAGTCCTTCTTTTCCTGGTTCTGCTCATGCCAGAGGGAATCTCTAAGTTCACTTGTTTGTCCTGGAAATGAGGGCCTTGTTTTCATTTATGGCCATAGATAGTGAATTGTGAAGAAATTGAAAGAAATGCAAAGAGAAAGAAAAAAGTCTTCTGGACTATGGGAGCAGTCAAGAGAGCCACAGTAAAGCTAGTGGAGTACTGCCATCTTTGCAAATGATTATGTGAGACCACTACATTTGAACACCTGAATTAGACAGGACTTCTTTATTTCAAGGCCTTAGAGAATGTGAATGTGATAGAAGTTTATTCTGAGTTTTGCTGTACTGTTTCTGGACTTGCTTACCTACAATTTAGCTTTTATCTTCTTTTAGCATTAATAGAAGTGACTGAAGAGGACAGGTGAGATTGAATTAGTCTATTTTTAATAGTTTTACACAGAATAGTGGATGCAGGTGATATGGATGTATATGTAAGTTAACATAATAGGCCTTTCTGGAGCTCTTCATGTGGCTATCACTGTATACTTTCCACTGTAAATCAGGGGCTGGTGAGGCCTTTAGATAGGGCAAATATGGTTTTAAACATCTGTCCTTCATATATGTGGTCTCCACAACCTTGGTCAGAAAGTGAGAAAACTGTGTTTCTCAGGGTCGGCTTGAGAATCTAAGAAGTCCTAGCCAAAATAATGATAACTTGTTATTATAACAATCCGCACGTGCTGTTTTTTTCTTCTTTCCATTTTTTCTTTTCTTTCTGAGATAGTTTACTAAAAGGTGTTGAGCTGGCCAGCCAACCAGGTAGAATGTGTTGATTAGTTAACCAATCTGATCCAGCTGGATCGGAGTAGTGTATAAAAGGAGAAAACTTTGTAATAAAGTAGATTTTAATGAAAACCCAGCCTTGGAGTCTGTGTCATTCTCTTACTGTAATAGCGACACATGTACCCCTAATGTACCTGACAAAGACATGGAGCTCAAGCCCATAAACCATGTAAATGCCTAGTTAATTGTTCATCTACAGTCTAAGGGTTTAATAAATAAATTTTTGATTGGTCTACCTCAGTATACGTACACTGTAGAACCTTATGGCTAGATCAGATGTTGATGAAGTGCTGTTGAAGTTTATTGGGATTTTAGTGTTTCCCTGTGTAGCTCTACAACGGAAAGGGGTTAGCAGTTACAAACATGTTAATTCAGAAATCTGTCTTCCACTCAGTTCTAAATCTTGCTCTAATAGTCTATAGTAAAGAATATATGTTTGCAAGTTTATAACTACCTTTGGAATCACCTCAATTTCTTACAGTGCTATATAGGTACAGCACCCACAGCCAATGTTAACACATATAGCTGGTGATTGCTCATAATTGTAACTGTTTTTTTAATGTGTTTAACCTGATGAAATCTCAACAGTGCTTTTAAAAACAAAGCAAACAAAAAACCCAACCACAACCCTATTATTCACATAATGTGACGTTAAATATCTTCATTACAAAAACTGTTTTCCATGGGAAGGGATTAGGATGGTGTGTGCATCATATGTTTGCTTTATAGAAAGACTAGACTGCGATTGTTGTACAGGGCCTTAGATAAAAGGGGCTTGGAGTAGAGCAACACACGATCAGACCAATATGATCACTACATGCGTAGTCCGTTTATTATCACGAGATGGCTGGTTATAAAGACACTGAGATAGTTTACAGTAACAAGTGTTTTCTGATTGGCATACAAGGGGAAAAGGAATGCAAACATTTCTACTGTTAAGGCAGCTGTGGTACTAGTAATGCAATTGTTCTATCTACAGTTAACGCACACCTTAATTAGAAATTTCTTGCTGCGCCACAAGGCCTAGCAACCTTCACACAGGCCTGAACTCAAGGCCTACTTCCCAGATAGCTCAAAAATCACTCCACGACCCAATCATGCCCAAGGTCCCAGAGGAATTCTGTAACACTAGACTACAAATTAATTAAAGGCAGAGGCAAGCCTTGGGGGTCAAAGTTCTGTTTTACTTCTTTGAAGCTTAAGAAACAGTTGATTTTTATATTGACTAAAACAATACTGACCTCTCTTTTCTTTTAACTTTTCAATCTGAATGTTTGGCTCAGTATAGATATTTCTTGAGTCTTGATGAGTTTGTGATTAATTTATTTTTATCTTAATGGAGATAGCATTACTGTGAAGTAATTTTTACAGCTACTTAAACTGGTAAATAATTGCAATAAAAAAGCATCTTGTAGCATTATCCTCAGCAACTAAAGCCGGGTGCTAGGTGCAGCTCCTGGAACCTTTCATTCCGCCCGGTTAGCTCTTGCCTTAGTCCAGCTTTAAGTGTACTTCTCCGTACCTTCTCCTGGTCCCGTGAGTCTCAGCCCTGGCTGAAGCGTGGCAATGACGAAGAACAAAGGGAGGACTTTTGCAGGTAGAACTTCAGCTTATTGTTTCCGGAGCTGAGGTCCCCACAAAAGTGGGGTCCTGGGTGCAGAGCAGCACCTTTTAAACAGAGGTGGGGAAAGGGGAGGGATACAGACACAGGGCATAGGATAGGGTGGGAGAAACTGGGAACCTGGCCAATCACACAATAGCTCCCTTGGAATGTACCAGATACCAGGCCAGGGCTGCAGAGGGACTCCGAACCAATGAGGGACACGACTCTAACCTAGGGAAAACCCGATTAAAACCCAAAAACACACCACGACAAGCAGCAATGAGAATTAATTATCCCAGGCTCAGAGACTCAGTAGATACAGTTTTCATTAAAAATAGGTAATTCACAGAAAATATATAGTAAAAATAAATAAAATTTGGGAGCTTGGAAAAATTACCTTTACAAAAATTATTTATTACATTAAGAATTCTGTTGTATTTTATCATTAGAGTAATTTTTGTTTCAAAGGTCCAGCTTTATGTGCAGGCATATATAAATGTAACAATTTTTTTACGGCTTCTTCCTGTTATATTAGGATTGAATAGCTTTCATTTGTATGTCTTTGCTATGTGTGGCTAAAGAGCTTTGCTTAATCTTTTGTGCAGTGGGACAGAAATGTGTTTATAAGGCATATGTTTAAACTGTAAATGTAGCATCTAGTTATACATTTAAAAGCCACATAGATGGGGATTTTCATATATACATTCAGTGGGGTTTTGTTTGGGATTTTCTTTTGCAGTTTGTTGAGGGTTTGGGGGCTTTCTAAAGAATGAAGTTTGGAATTTTATAGGCTTGTAAAATCTTTAAGTGCAAGAACTGCCCATCAGCAATATTTTAAAATGGATGATCTAGCAAGAAACATCAATATGAATTGTGGAAATAATATGCAAAAGATGCAACCTATCCAAAATTGGCTTGTGTCATTGTTATGCTTGGTATTTTTGTGCGTCATCTAACCTGAGAATATTTATTTTTATTGGTTGTGCAATAATATACACAATACTGCCACCTCTGGGAATGTGGGACTGCAAAATTTCAATAGACTATGAGTCTTTGAAAGCTTGTCTTGCTCCATTGTTGTTATAATGGCATAATAAGTCTTAGGAGATTCACTTTTTTCCCAACTGGATGGTAAATGGAACTATACAGCTAACCTATTTTCCAATAATATGAATCTTACCATTAAGAAAAATTGGAAAGAGCCAACTAGTCTGTACAATAACACATTAATCTTAATAAATGTATTTTCTCAGTCATATTTAGGAAATGGTTTTAGTACATAAGCTTGAATTTTGCAGAAAAATATAGGTTTTGTATTTCCTCAGGTAATTGATTCAGTTTTTCTGCTTAAAGTTAATAACAAAAAAAAAAATGTCATACATACTAGATTCTTTGCATAAGATTCACTTAACTATAATTGGCAGTTATTGACTTCTGTCTGACACATGCTGAGAAATCATTAAGGTGTGTAACATCAGCATGGAAAAATACTTTATTGTCTGCTTTCATGAAAATTTGTAATCATGTACAGATACTCTCTAGGTACCTGCCTTTTGTGTGAAGCCAACAGTCATATTTTTTTACAATGGAGTTTGATATGCCTATACACAAATTTAAAACTCTGTTCTTGTTGCTTGAGCCACTTGAGTGGATCCTCAAGGCTCCTTGGAAACCTTTTGAAGCCACCATGATCTGCTGAGATCAGATTGCAAGACAGGAGCTAAAAGGCCAAATCTGCAACCTCTTACAGTGGTAACTATTACTAACCTAGATAGTTGTCTTAGGTTACAAGATGTAGCTGGGGGTGTATAT
>VWZV01002497.1:1717-12453 GCA_013397155.1 Irena cyanogastra
GATTCGTCCATTAGACCCTCTTTCCAACCCTAAGTTCTCCCATTTGTCCTTTGCCACCTCTCATCCTGCCCCTGAAATACCCCTATTGGTCACCTTAGGTTCTATCCCCCAGGTAATTGCCCCCTTTATAACTCCATCTTGGGCTTAGCTCGAGGTCACTCACCGCTGCCTCTTTGGAGGAAAAGAAGAATAAAATCCTCTGAACATTACAGCCGGGACTGACCCTTCCTTTGCTCTTGCCTCTGACTGCACGCAAACAGAAGCGCTGCATCACCAAGCCAAACCACGCACCATGCTGTTTCTCTCTGCCGCGCGCTGGTGAGTCCCTGACCCCAGCACGCTGGTCCCCGGCCCTCCGCAGCTGACTGGGAAACGCCGCGTGGGCGCGTGGGCGGGCGAGAGAAACGCCACAGCACTAACCTTGGAGATATTAGAGCTGTGGTTACATTTTCCATAGAAGTGCCTCAACAAGCTACTTAGCCTCAGAGAATGGCAGACACAAAATAAGATTACATTAAATCACATTTCTCTGTTGCAATGTTGGTTTCTCTGTTTTATACCTGGTAGTGAATTTAACAAACAAGTAATGAAGAATCAAATAATTAGACTTTAAATTCCACCAATGTCCTTGAGCATGGTGTTCCTATTGGCTAGGCTCAGCTCTGAAGTGATGCAGTATTTCACAAGGTTATTAGCTGCTACAACTTGTGTGTTTAGGCTCTCTGAAGGTGGTGCCAAATATATATTTTTTTCAATTTAATATTTATATTCTGTAGTATGCTCAGATTTCAACATCTTTAACATCTTCATTAATGATCTGGATAATAAACTGGGTGGAGTGGCTGATACTCCAGAAGGTTATGCTGCCTTCCAGACAGACCTTGAAAACAGGAGAAATGGTCTGAGAGGACAACAATGGGAAGTGCAGTCCTGCCCCTGGGGAGAAACAACCTCATGCACCAGTACATACTGAGGGCTGCCCAGCTGGAAAGCAGATTGGCAGAAAAGGACCTGGGAGTCCTAGTGGACACCAAGTTGAACATGAGCCAGAAATGTGCTTTTGGGGCAAAGAAGGTGTAGTGAACCTGACTGAAAGACCACTGCACATCTAGGAGTTAGTGATCCACATAGCAGTCAATCTGGGTAGGCCCAGGCCTATGGTGTGCTGTAGTGTGCTGCATGTACAGCATTGCCTTCAGGCCTATGCTGTGCTGCATAAATCCCTTGGATGCAGGATGAATTCAGACAGCTCATTGTAACAAAAAGGAGAATTCTGACAGTTCCCACTTGGTACTGGTTATTACACCACCTAGATGGCCTTGCCTTTATCCAATAGTGCAGCAAGAAGTTCTCATGAAAACATATTTTCTGTTTCGACAGGAAAAAATCAGGGAGTTGTTTCCTCATAAGAAAATCCTATAAAAGCTTGAATGACTAAAATGGGAGAATCTCTTCTATGGACAGTGTCTGTATGGTGTGCTACATGTGGATTGTAGGTCTGGTGCTACACTGCTCAGGTTTCCCAGCATCTAAAGAGATGTAAGATCATCTATGCTTGTCTCTCTATTATGAAGGGACTGGAGTGTCTCTCCTATGAGGAAAGGCTGAGAGAGCTGGGACTGTTCAGTTTAGAGAAAAGGCTCAGGCAGGATCTTATAAATGTATATAAATACCTTAAAGCAGGGTACAGAGAAGGCAAAACCAGGCTTTTTTCAGTGATGGCCAGTGACAGAAACAGAGGCAATAGGCACAAATGGAAACTTATGGAAAAACTTTGTTACTGTGAGGGTGACTGAACACTGGAACAGGTTGACCAGAGAGGTTGAGAAACCTTTCTTTTGGAGATATTAAAAAAACATCTGTACACAGTCCTGGGCAACCAGCTCTAGGTCACCCTGCTTGAGCAGGGGGTTGGGCCAGATGACCTGCAGAGGTCCCTTCCAATCTCAGCCATTCTATGACTTATTTAGTCTCATATATGCACAAAACTCTGCATCTGTCAATATATAAAATATTATATGATTAAAGGTTAGAAGTTTCTTTAGCATCACAAAATGAAATCCTTTTTTTTAAAAGAGGCTATTAAATCCAAGACAAGGTTTAAATATAAGACTTATTTGAAACAATAAAATAGGGTTTTTCAGACTGTGAATGTAATCTTCAATACAATGCAAGTACAGACAAGGAGACAATGAGGAGTTTGAAGATCAGGAGACAAGGAGAGATTTCACAAAATGATACAAGAAAGATTTTTTTTTGTATTAGCATTTTGTATAAACTGAAAGGTAACAACAATATGGAACAATATGGAAAGGAAGGTGGAGAAGAGGCTATTGGAGAACAGAAAATAATAGTCTGCCTAAGAATCTGAAATGCCAGTAGAAATAAAGTATGAATTTAAAAAATACCACATAACAAAATAATGTTAGTATCATAGGTGGGAAGAGGAAACACAACAAATCTGAATGAATGGGAAGATGCTTGCTAGCTATCCCCATAGTAGAGAGATCACTCAAAGTGTCTCACATTGGAACACTAGTTCCAAATTAATAGGTACTAACTCAGCATGGCAAATAAGAGATGTTGGAAACATGACAGCATCTATAAAAATGGATAGCAAGTATCAGGTTTTTAGCTCCATAATCAATTCAGATGACTCAGGCTAGACAGATTCTCAGTAGAATGACTATAATGAGTTTCTGATCTTGGATCCTCTGCAATATTGGCAGAAATTAGAACATCTCAAAGGACTTGTGCCTTTAGCAGCAGTTGGCAGGGCATATTTCAAGATGTGTGATACAGCATTTCCTTTGTACCGAGCACACCAGTACCAGTTGGATCCAGATGATGTAGGTATCTAGCTAGCATAGATACCGGTCATACATTCCATTTTGACTAGCAGTTTACGCAGACATTTGGATATAACAATTGTTGACTCAAATCTGAAGCTCTTATTGCCGCATCATTTGTATCTAAAATAATTTAAATGAGCAATCAATCTTGGCAGCACATCTTGGGGACTAGTAAAACTGATCTAGCATTTTCATTAAGGAATACACATCAAGCAATGGTTCAGAAACTCTGGATCGCCATAAGCTCCAGACAAATCTAGACATCTAAATATTATTAATGCTGTAACTGTACAATGTCAAGGAAGTAGAACACAACCATACTGACACATTGGAGCTGATTACCCAAACACAAGATTAATGTGGATACACAGACTATCCAGAATTGACAGTGGACTGTTTCACGAAGCAGTTTATTAATGCCCCATTCTAGGCACTAGATTTGATAATTTTTGCTATTTATTATTTACTAGATTTGATTTATTTTTAAAAAGTTCTAAGAAAAAATATATTAGCTTGGCGTCACATTTGAGTCACTATAACTGCCCTAAATATATATATATATATGTATATATTTGTATATGCTCAGAATCTTCAGAAAGAGTATGAGTGATCACAGCAGATACTACTATCCGAGACTGTAAACCTCAGTGTTGAGGCACTATATGATTATATATGGAAAAGCCACTTAGTGAAGAAACAGACTTTGAAAATCTGAACAACACTGAATGAAAATAAACATCTTAATAACACTACCTCAATACAGCAGAATTATGGATCTCAAAATTTATGCACAAAGAAAGTAAACACAGTTGTTGAGTCAAACTCAGAAACAATGACAACAACTAGGAAATCAATTTTGCAACTCAAGGAAAAAGTAAAATATCTTCGCCCGCTATTTGATGAAGAAATACTTCAAAATCATTTAACCATGGAGTTTGCGATAATATCTTTCGCAACAGTGAGATGAATAAACCTAAAGACTGGTCCAAAACTGTATGTTTAAATGTGTTATATTGTTAAGATGGTGTTACTTACCTTATTATGTCTGTACTTTCTTGTTCCGAGTAGTTCTTGAATCTGCACTTCCTGGTTCCCTGTTTCACGTTCCCCCAATCCCCTGTATCCCGGTTCCCCCTATCCTCCCACCGGGAAATGCCTCTGCTGCTCCCCTCCTGCTTGTAACACTGAGGACCCCGCCAACCATGGTAATCAGAGAATTCCCCATGATGCCCAGCGTACAGAGGAAGTTCTGTTTACACCAAAAAGCCCCTAAAGCAACGAGCCAGCACCAAATCCAGGCCCACGAAGGACACCACCAAGTCAGCAGAGTGTCAAGCTACCTGTTAAAAGCTTCTCACCTCCTCGCCTCACCATAATTTAGAAAGCACTGGAAAAGGAAGACCCCCCCTGGACTTCATGAGCCAAGTGGATTTCCTGGGAACTCCCGTGAGGAAGGAATCCCGATTCTGCAGCGTGGGCAGCAGATTCGACTTGCACCTCCTCCTCCGTGGTGCCCAGTGGGAGCAGCAGTGGTGTGCACAGCCCCTCGAGTTCCCCTCCCATAGCTGATCCTAATAAAGGCTTTTTAAAAGGAGAAGAAGATCTCCTGGCCTATTTATTTCAATAGCACAAAATAACTAATATCTGGGTTACAAATGTTAATCCATTCTGAAAAAAATCTTACTTTCAAATTCACAAAATAATACTTGCTGTTTCTCAGATAATATGCCCATTATAGTTATTAAGTATCAACAACAGGACTATCAGAAAATTTGCAGTTTTAACAAAGCCAACACTAAATTTAAACACTATAGTTAATGAATTTTAAATCAGATAATAGAAGTAATTCAAGTACTTGTCACTAAAATGCTAGATTAAACATTCACAAGAGAGATATTCCCATACAGAATTGTGTGTAAGAATATTTTACATATGAAGCTAAATTTTATTTGGTGTTATATTAATTTTTCAAAGTACAACCTTATTCCTTTTCAATTTTGAGGCCCAATCTTGTATTGAGACAACTTGTTATTACCAAGTGTTCTAAACCCTCAGGTGGGCAATGTCCCTCACAAGTCTATGTTTGCAGGATCATGAGCTTCCAAATGCGAATCATAAAAAAGACAAAATTGGAAAGTCAAAAAGAGAATGCTATTTCCTGGAGCATATTTTTGTAACTACTCTTACCCCAACGGTAAACTGTTCACAGACAAAAAGAGAACATTAAAGAGGTAGCATGTTGGCATGGTTGAAAGAAACTATAAATATACAGTAAAATGTTCTCAAAACTGTATTTATTTCATAGAGTTTATCAAAACTCTAGGTTGGAAGGGACCTCTTAAAGTCTCTAAGTCTAATCCTCACTCAAAACAGATGCAGTCAGAGCAGGTTGCTCAGGGCTTTGTCCAGTCAAGGTTTGGCTATCTCCAGGGATGGAGATCCCATAACTTCTTCAGGCCCCTGTCCCAGTGTATGAGGAATTTTTTTTCTTATACCTGACTGGAATATTACATATTCCAACTTGTCTCCATTGTGTCTCGTCCTTCCATTGTGCACCTCTAAAAGTCTGGCTGTTTTCTCTATGTGCTCCCAATACATAGCTGAAGACAGCAATATGACCTCCCAGAACCTTCTATTTTTTACAGCTGAACAAATCCAGTTCTCTTCATGTATGTCATGTGTTCCAAATCCTTGATCAGCTTGGTGACCCTCCATTGGATTTGCTCCAATATGTCTCTCTTGTATGTCCAAGTCACAGGCATTTTTTTGTCCTGACATCTCTAAAATTTAAATTGATGCATTTAACTTTAGAGGTATAACGACTCCAAAAGAGGAGGCATCTATCTAACTTGAAAACAGTAAAAGCAATGACCAGGACAGAAGTTGAAGTATATCACTTGATATATCAGAGGATTGTGCTGCCATTCAGAGGGATCTCAACAGACTTGAGAAATGGGCTGAGAGGAATCTCATGCTGTTCAACAAAAGGAAGTGATAAGTCTTGCACCTGGAGCAAAATAACCTCAGGCACCGGTACAAGCTGGGGGTCCAACAGCTGGAAAGCAGCTTGACAGGAAAGGCCCTTGGATTCCTGGTGAATACCAAGTTGAACATGAGATAGCGATGTATCCTTGTGGCAAGAAAGGCTAATGATATTCTGGGCTGCACAGTGTTGCAAGCAGATGGAGAGAGGTGATCCTTCCTTTCAGCACTGGTGAGGCCACACCTGGAGCCCTGCATCCAGTTCCGGGCTCTAAGATGATTAAGATGATTAAGGGATTGGAGTCCCTCACATATGAGGAAAGGCTGAAAAACCAGGGACTGTTTCATCTAAAGAGAAGTCTCATCAATGTGTACAAATACCTGAAGGGAGGGTGCAAAAAACGCAAAGCCAGGCTCTTTTCAGTGGTGCCCAGTGACAGGACAAGAGGCAATGGGCACAAACTGAAACACGGGTGGTTCTGTCTGAACATAAACACTTTTTTACTGTGAGTGTGCTTGAAAGCCGAAACAGGGTGCCCAGAAAGACTGTGAAGTTCCTATACATAGATATATTCAAAAGCTGACTGGACACAGTCCTTCTCTAGGTGACTGCTTGAGCAGGGATATTGGACTAGACCCTCTCAAAAAGTTCCTTCCGATCTCAATGATATTGTTTTTTGTGACTCATAAGATAGAAGATTTCAAATGATAATAAATTCAGAATATATAAGCCCATTGAAACTTGATTTCCATAAACATTTTAAAATTCATATATAATTAATATGAGACTAAAATATTATTTAGGAAAAATTATTTTAAAAAATTATTCTAAAAACAGTAACAGAAAATTAGATATTGGGTAGCAGCAATTTTTGCATACTCATATTTTCTTAAGTATTAATTTTAGGATCAGCAACAGATACCACTCTTTCTCATTACAAACTTTAAAATAGCATATTAATGATTTGACTAAATGACATACCACTTCATCTTCAAATCCTCCAGCTAGTACAAGTGAATAAGCTCCATCGTTACTGAATCCATGAATTCCACCAACATGATGTCTGTGAACACCGGCTTCACTCACCTCAAGTATTAAAAAAGAACAAATTTTAAAATAACTTTTTGAAACAGCTGGCCTTCTGCAATAATTTTCTGCTTTAAAATAATTTCCATAAGTATGCTTGTGTAACAGGATGGCCATTAAAGGAAATAATTTTATGGTTTGTTTGTTTATTTGGGGTTTTTTCAAGGAAAAAAACACAAAAGAAGGGACATCAAATGAAAAGAACCAACAATATAGAACAGTGCTGATACAAAGATGAGTAGGTAGACTTTGCCCCTTAGTAAAAAATCATCATAATTCTTGCTATAAGCAACATTATAGACCAGATTAATAATTGCTTAAACTAACTCTAAGAAGATACCTATTATTTTAATTCAGTAGGATTTTACATTTTTGTAAATAATTATGCAAGAAATACCATAGTGAGTAAATTTTTTTGTGAAAGTGATGTCAAGTATTGTTAAAAGTTAACCGACTCAGGAAAATACAATCACATTTACAGCCTGCCTTCATCTCTGAACATTTCCTCTTTTTCTAGTTCTGCCAAATCCCTGAACTTCCCCATACACTTTTATGCAATTTTAGAAGATTTTATATTGTCATAAAAATATTGATTTGCGGAAAAAAGAAAAACTTCACAACTTGTCAAGGTTGTAAAGCCCGGTATGTATTTTACAGCACTGGACGCATGTGTGGGAGTTTTCCTAAAAAACACATGCGCACCTTTGAGAGTTTTGAGACTCCTTTTATCTCTCTCACTCGTACATATGCATAGAGTTTTACAACAGATTCATGCATATTCATTTTACAATTTATCAGTCCTTTGTACAGAGAGAATCTTTGCGTCTTTTAGTCGGATCATCTCCTCTTTCTCTTGCAGTTTCAGCTTTGGCTCTCTTCTTTGTCTAGAGTTCAAGGGGCCCCTCTTATCTATACTAGCTTAGCAGTGCACATTCCTTCTCCTTGGCTAAAACAATTTCACAAATACAGATTTCTTCGAGAACAGGCAGTCTTGAACATAGCAGACTAAATAGAATATTTAAGCTATAGACTAAATAGTCTAAACCAGCACATTTTACCTAAATTCGAAATGGATTTTTACCTGTAAAGTTTCCACTCTATTTCAATATAAGTCATCAAACTGCATCAAACCAGATTTCCAGCTAGACAAATATCATGTCTTTGACAATGAATAAAAGCCAATCAGTGTGAAAACTGTCAAGTGCACAATAATATTTACATGTAAATTTTCTCTGTTTCCATCTATGTGTATCGTAGATTTCCTGCGCCAACAGCATAATCTTTGCATTTCATGGAAGATAAGTCAGATAATGGTTATTAATTTATCTACTTGAGTTATGAACTCTTACATACTCTTAGCTTTCACAATATCCTACAGAAAAGAATTCACAGTATTGAACATTCATTCTTAATCTAGAAACTGATCATTTCATTTGATTCCCCCTCGTTTTGCATCAAAAAAGTACATACAGTTGTTCCCCATTCACCTGCTTCAATTTTAATAGACCTCTGTAGTATCATACATCTTTTGTACAAAAGTCATTCCATATTTTTAAGCCTCCTTGTTCTTCATAATTATATTGGTTTGCTTCTTCTTTGCTTAATAATTCCTGACAGTTGATTTATATTTCTGACCGTTACTGAGCACAAAGATGACATTAAAAAATTACCTATTACAAGTTCTGTTTCCTAAACGATAATAATTAGCTGAAAGCCCTTTATCAGCTATGAGAAACAGTTTTTTCCCCTCATCTTTACTTGGCATTGTGACTTAACTGTGAATTATTTTTCAACTTCTCCAGACCATTTATGGACATGTTGAACAGCACAGGTTCTTTCCTCTTCCATTCTATTAAAGGTAATTTCATTAATTCATTCTTTCATTTTCATGAGATATGTGGAATTTGACTTAAAATTTTGACTTCTGTCCTCTGGATTCTGTATCCAGAAACAGTCCTAAGTCATTTTAGTGCTAGGAAAAAGAGACTTGTAAGCTTTTGAACTACATGACCAAACATAATATATAATACACCACATTTCCATAGTCTTAAGAAGCTTGTTGCATGAAAAAAGGAAGAAAACCATGAGACAGCATTTAAAATATTTTCCTTCTAAATTCTCATAAATCTGCTAAGAACCCAGTTTCATAAAAAAGAACAGTTGAGACAGTAATAAAAATGTAACTTTTTGCACAGAAAAATATTGATCTTTTTAAAAAGTATGCAATTAATACATAGCCATTATTAAATAATTATGTACAAATAATTCTAATATTTACATCCTACATTATAAGTCTTATCTGCTTAATTTTCTGAGGAAAACAAACCTCTTTACTTATAGTCCTGTTTGCAATTAGCACTTGGAAATTCTGGGATCTGTTTGATCTATTTCACCGATGAAATCCTAACTTTTATTCCTGCTGATACTGGCTGATCCAGTAACAATAAAATTTGAGGTCTTGAGATAAAGAATAGATAAGAATAAGCATTAATTTTCTCAAACAAGTAGTTGTGTGCAAAATCAATGAATAATTGACGCTAGCACTGCAATTTTACATTAAGAAATTAATTTGCTTTACTATTCTCTGTATTGATGGAAGTGCTCACATTAGCACCAAAGACAAGATCCAAGGAAATTGTTTAGTATTCAGCTGTTTCACTGTGAATTCTGTTAAGGGAGAAACTAAAAACAGTTGGTAAGGGGTAAAACCTCTGCTATTGACCATTTTAGCCTGAAGATTTACATGTCATACCAACCCCCAAATTATTCAGTTATTCATTTTCCATAAGAAAAAAAAAGGGGTTTTATATGTACTTTCTCTGGAGGCAATGTGTGGGATGAAGATGTCAGAAAATACATTAGAAAAGGCTTTTGGTTATTGTCATGCCCTTCTTCCCCAACAGGGAAAAAAGGTCTCTGTCTATTCTTCTGGCTATGATGAGAATAATCCTGAAATATGTTCTTCTTCTCCACACTGTTCATTCCTGCCCCCTTTGTGCTGACACATTATTTGTATAGACACAAAGTGAAAGGACTGGGAAAATTACCTTCCTCCACAAAGGATTGTTGTTCTTCTAGATTGCTTTCCAATATAGTTTATCATATGTCTTGAGAAACATTTGAGACAGAAAATGTAAGGGACTGTGCGAGAAGTGGACATGACTGGGTGGACTACTTTTTTCAATAGTCAATACTATTCAACAGCCTAAAGGAGGGCACTGATGCCAGTTGTGTATGACCTAAAAGGAACAGGTAATCGATTTATAGTGATACAATCAGAGGTGGTTCTTACTTTGGGAACAGTGGATTCCAACTCCACCAGAACTTTAGAACCCTCAGTAAAATCTTATTTCTTTCCTGTATTAAGTATGGATAACATGCAAACTAGCACCAAGCCTGGTACCACAACACATTGAAAGAGAAGTATGCACTGGAACAGGAACTATATTGCGCCTGCACAAAAGCCATTAGTGGGGATCCTGATGAGCTAATATGCATTAGAGACTGTGGATGCACAGTCTGGTAAGAGAAGGAGAAAGCTAGATAAGATTTCCCATGGCTCAGTCTGGGAAACAGTAGGGAGCTGGAGATGAGGAATTCAAAACAATCTGCACCTGGTGTTTTTGAATAAGTTTCTTTTCCCCTTGGGGTGGTTTCTTAATTAGCCAATGGTGACGGTGTTTTGACCAAATGACCAATCAGGTCAACCTGTAGCGAACTAAGATATAAAAAGAAGATGTCCGAATAAAAGAAAGCCTTTTTGCCCTTGCCTCTGATGTCTTTGGAGTCTGTGTGTTCGTGACACAACCGCGACA
>VWZV01002499.1:3493-22312 GCA_013397155.1 Irena cyanogastra
AAAAAAAAATACAGAGTTTCCCATTTATCAACTGTAGGATCTCAGCTTCAAATTTTAATAATTGAAATATTGGCTTTTAGGTGGGCTTAACTCACATGTCTTTACCAGCCATATCAGGGTTTTTCTAAAAAAATTATTTTTGAAAATTATAGTAAGTCATTTAAATGAAACAACTACATTTAATGATCTAGACCCATTTTCTAGTGCAACATCTGCTTAAGCAGTGCTTTTATTTCAGTGTCTTTAGTGGTTGTAACACAGGGCTAATTCAAAGAAAAACCCACAAAGAATAGAAAACAGCAGGCTCACAACCTTGCTGTAAAACAATAAAACAAACAAAGCCCCCCTACATTGCCTAATGCCTATTTCTGAATGGTTCAGCTGCCTCATATTTGTTCTCAGCTTTCAAGGATATTCCACACTACTCTGACTTAGTTATCCCCATAATAATCCTTTGAATTTCCTTCTACTAAGACCATGATAACGCCCAGCAGGATGCTGTGAGCTCTCCAGAAAATAACACTATGAAACTTTAATTTATTTCCTTAAAATCATAGTCCTAAATGTGGTAGCCTATATTTCCATATTTAATATTCTAACAATGCTTTCTTGTGGTAAAAACCCAAACCCCTAACATTTAAATCAAAAACCACTGTCACCTTTCCAAAACAAATTTCTATTAGTACTTAATTACATATATATCATTTCACAATATTTCAACTGTCATTTAGCATTTTTGTTAATGCACTACTTTTAAGTCAGTCAATTAGTCTGAAAGTCATTTTATTTTAGAATTATTTACTTTCATTTTTATTGCCTTGTCATGGTCTTGTCATGGAGAAATTCCCATGTAATTATGCAGTGCTGTAATAAGTATGTGAAGCTGAAGAAGTCGTCTATGTTTTTATGTCCTGTTTTTAAGGGAGAAAACAACCTGCCTAGCAGAAGACAGAATTTATCAAAATGGTTACATTTTTATCACATACTACAGAAAAATCTTGTGCATAATTTGATTGATAAAATTATGCTTTAGCACATTCTCTTTCAAGTAAATTCTAGCTTAGCAGTCCTAGGAATGGTTGCAGATGCTCTGCATCATCCTGATTCACTGAAAACCAGGAGAAAACAGGTTCTTACAGCCTGATGAGCTCAGCTTAAAACTTATCTTTCACATGAAAGCTGAGACTCTGCCAGCCACAGCATCAGAACTGCTGCAGTTCCTTCACCCAATTACTTCATGAACATTTAGCTAGTCCCTTTCAACATTTGTCTTTCTGAGGAAATTCGTTTCCAAGTTTTCTTTAGCTCAGAAGAGGCAGTCTGGGCAAGGGAAAGCACAAATCCTTTCAGTGAAGATGTGACTGCAGATCAGACAAGCAGCCAAAGGAAGGGCCTTTGTGATGTTGGTCAAATTGCCTTTGTCAAGGAGCTTTTCCTCTGCTCTCTGTTCCAGCAGAGGAAAGGAGTGCTGGAGAGAAACGACGTACTTTGGAACTGGCACAGGAAAGCTCAGGTGCTTACTTTTGTCATTGTGGCACCTGTTGGTTTAGCTCTCTGCTAGCAAAACATATTTTTTTTTCTCTTCCAAGGCCTTACATACAGCTTCTTCTCACTGCATATTTCAGAACACAATCTGGAATCTCCATATAAAAAATGAAGCATACAATGTTAATCAAAGTGCATTTACTAAAGTGAAGCAAATATTTGTTCTGCGCTTTTGTGTCGTCAACCAAAACCAAGACAAGCAGAAAGTTCTTTGGGTTGCTTTTGGCAACTTAAATACTTTAGAACATCTTGATTATTTTTTAGAAGATAATTTCTTAAAGATGGGCTGTGCTTCATAAAAGGCAGAAGAAAAAGAAACTAACAGCCCAATTAAAGCTAAGGAGCACATTTATTTCAAGCTGAAATCTTTTATGACACACCTGTGCTTTTATAAACAGTGTCAGCAAAACAAACTTTGCTGACAATAAGAATTTCTTATAAATATGTATTAATCATTCCTGAATTTTTATTTTATACTTGAATATATTTAACCCTACCAAAACAAGCATGAAGCAGCAGAGAGAGTATAATCATTGTCACCTTAATGGCAGAAAAATAATTCAAAGATCTGCTGACCTTTGGGAAGCATCTGGCTGCAGTTCTCTCATGTCAGGGTTTCAAAGAGGGCTATGGTAATCGTGGAAATCACCTTGGGTATTACATGAAATTACATGTTTAGCATGTTAACCCATAAATAAGAATAAAGGTAAGATATAAAAAGATAGCTATTAATAACACCACGCTCTCTCTGCAGATATCCAACACACCCTAATTAACTTTCATGATTTATTCACCTATTTTTAGAGATATAGTAATCGAGTGAACGAGCAAGGACTGAGCTCAAGGACATCTGGGACCCTGTAGTAGACCAGAGTGAAATATTCATCCCTTTACTCCCTGCTTCATTCTTTAAGCAGATTACCTTCTGAATATGCAGCATTAAGACAATTCTTCCACTTTTCTCCCACTTCAAGCATAAGATTTCTAATACGTGAGAAATGTAAGATAAAATATGGCTAAGCTATTCTTATATTTCAAAGTCAAGGAATTGCCCTAAGTCAATGTTGTCTCCTTCATAGGAGCACTTCCAGCACAGATTTTTGCCCCTCTGTGGTCTGATTTGCAGGACTGAGGTAAGAAGGATGTGTGCTGCAAGATGAACAGTGGGGGAAAAAACTTTCTTGCATGTTATATATTACATTATAATTCTCATTATATGAGTGTATATTTATGACTACAGAACATGTATAAATTAGATGCATTGATATGTAGATATATCTTCCTCATCAACAAGCACATCAGCATATCAGAGAAAGTCCCTTCAAATTTCAAAAAAAGCAGCAGAGTCTGGCATAAATTATTCTGCAAAACCACTGTAAATTAATTCAAGCTAGAAGGGTCATCCCATGTGCATCAAAAACATGGCATTTTACTCTATTGCATCACATGATAATTCAGGGTTGTAGGGCAATGATTAAGTGACAAAAGATTTCAATTAATTAATTGTGAGTTTTTAAAAGGTTCACAAGGGAAAGGGCAGGAGAGATTAATTGATTTATTGTACAACAATGCTGCTACTGCTAATTAAATCTTTCATTAAGATCTTAGGAAAATGGGAGATATCCGTCTCTTTTTCCTTTTATCTCTCATATTCATTGATAAAAGTAGTAGTATAAATTTGTGTTTATGTTCCCCTGTTCCTAAAAGTTACAAGAGCCTAGTTGACCCATTTTGCTCTCCTTTCACCTATAGAACTATATATGTATGTGTATACACACACACATATATAAATATCATTTTCCTGTGAAAGGAAAACATGTATCAAGTTATGCAGACATTTTTACCAACTCCAGTGAGGGATCTGTGATTTCTGGCAGATGGGTTCTCTTTAATCCTGATTTGTGCTGTCACTGAAGTCCCTCTCTACCTCCTGATCTTAGCTGTCCTCTTTTCTCCTCTTTTTCAACTTGCTAGCTGAGAACATTGAACATGAAAATCCATCCAAATCAGATCTCTAGGGTGGCAGACACTGCTAACCTAAAGTATAGCTCTGATGTGGAAAGAAGAGACAAGAATGCTCCAGAGAAGTCTGCATTCCATGTTCTCACAAAGCTCTGGGAGACCATTTACCTGTGTGGGTTCACTTTTCCTCAAAAGTCAACCATACATTCTGTTCTCTGAATTCTCAAGGCTGTGACATTGCCCTTGCAAATATTCTCACAATATGGACTTCCAGTGTTCTGCATTATGAGTCTAATTATCCCCTATTTCACTTTGACTACTGGGTAAGTTTCTGTTTTATACAGCCAGAAAACGCCAATGGCAGGAGGCTCAAACCAGATCATCTTTAAGATCCCTTCCAATTGAAACTGTTCTATGATTCTATGGAATGAGAGAAAAGCAAACGATAATAAAATTTGGAAACACAATGGAAAAAGTATGTCTCGAGTGGGAAACCCCTGATATATCCCAGAAATCCAGGGAAATTGAGATTATTTTCTGTACTTGTGGGCACTAATATAACAACCAGAGGATAAAAAACCCCAAAAATAATAGAAAGCTGTCAAAATAATGGCTTAAGTCAGAGCAATTACAGGAAAAATGCTTTAAATTGCTAGAAATAACAGTAAAATGCCCATTTCAAAATGAAATGTATTTAGTTATCAGCCTGTAAAAATGATCTTTGACTTACTAGGTAGCATTCCAAGAAAGGCTCAAGCATCTTTATTTCCATAACAAAATAAAATTCTACTCTTCACTTTAAAGTAATCATCTTCAGCTGAAAGGATGATTTTCTTAACAGGTAGGATTTCTCAAATAAGTGCAAAGATTCTTTTAAACAATTGGTACTTACAGATACATATAAAATTACTGAATGAATACACGAAACAAAGTAGGAACCAACAGGAATACTCAGAAATATGTCTAAAATGTATTGAAAATGCCAAACTAAATTACATAGAAATTAAATGCCTGTTGGGTTCATGTAGTATGTGGGAAACTAAAGAATGGTAGGAGTTATTGTTAAAACAAGCTCCACAGACAAAGAAAATAATGATTTGTTAAACTCTTCTTTGACTTGTTTTTGAATTAAGAGCATAAATAAGGATCTGGTTTCAGCAAGATTATTATTGCTTGCAATATTTTCTTTTCCCCAAATATATGTATTTTGTACACACAAACCTTGTAGGTTTTCATGTTTTCTCCCAAGTTCATCTGGGAGAGACAGCTAATCTTTGCTGACTTAAAGTATGAGTCTGCCACAATTGCATTGGGTCTGCTGCAGAGGGAAAGCAATAATCTAAATGAAAAAGAAAATTTTACTTTTTCATTGGAAAAAACATTTCGTAGAAGTTACTGAACATATTGATGACTATGAAGATCCAAACAATTGAGTCAATATAAAATAAAAAAACCCTTCATCTAGGTAAGATTTTAAAAATACTTACTAAATTGGCAAGTTTTGGACACCTTAGTAATTCTGGGATTTCTCCCATTAAAATGAAAATATACACTAGAATCCATTAAGAACAAGGGCTTATGGTTATAATTTCCTTGCATTTATTAACAGGAATATTAAGAGACAAGATCTGACTTATTGACAGGTGATATACCAATACATAGCTATTTAGTAATCTTAGACTGATCCAATACCAAGATTATTAGGCCTTAATATTAGCACAGCATTTCTTACATCCACAGTGCCAACCTAAGCTTATGCACCCCTACACAGTTTTGCTATTTCTATACCAACCCTTTCTCCTGTTCCTGAAGTGGGAGAATCAGCTCTGATGACAAAACAGAGGGGCACCTAACACCTTTTATTTTTACCTCTTGAATTGCTGGGTGAGACTAGATGATCTTGAAAGTCCCTTCCAACCCCTTGACATTCCTTGATTCTATTTATAAGCGTGAAGGGCTTTTTCTCTGTTCATTTGTTTTAATCCTTCCCCACTCCTATGTTTATCAAGGGCTCTTCTCTCAGAAAACCAACTATATATTAGTGAAAGATTACTCTTGAGATGGAGTAAACTCAAGATCTGTATCAAGGGCACAGTGGCTACAGGATACCCTATTTCTGTAACACAGTTTTATGTGAAAATACAATGCAGGAAAAAAAACCCAGACATGTAAATACGGAGAAATCTATCTCATCAACATGCTGTATAAATTGATAGTGAAACAATGAAGGGTGCAGCCAAAAATGCAGACATTGCTTTAGGGCTTTTAGATTCAGAGTTACAGAACATTTAAATGAGTCCTTAAGCACAGGTTTTCAGCAAAGGCATCTTTGGATTTTCAGCCCTCCTACATCTCTATGCTATACATAGTTTCTTAATCCCCCAGGAGTGTTAAGTCATCTTTTTTGCCTCTGTGCCTTTAGCAGTTTTCTCTTCCTTACAAGCGGAAACTGCTATTCTAAGTCGTTGGTCATTTGGATTTCTCAAAAAGTTAATCAGTAATCTAAAATAATTTATCTGACTGTTGGTGGGCATGATACATGAACAGTGCAGTATTTTTACTAAAGATGAAATCACCTCCTCTCTAGGTGCTTGGCATCACTTACAAATTTCTCCAGAAACCTAAAGGATTCTAGAAGGTGGTGGAATCCTTAAGGTTACCTATTACTCAAATTTGTTAGGAGCAAAGAACAAAACCCTAAAGAATGGCTTGATCCCTTCTGTTCAGACAGGATATCAGTAGCTGTATGTTGGATAAATTTTGTTATAATTTTGCTCTGAAAGGCACTTTTTATGATAGGCTAATCCAAGTCTTTTACAAACTGTGTAATGCAGCTGTTCTAAATTCAAAAATTTTTCTTCTTGCATATATTGATGCTGATGGGCAATCTGCCCACAGAAGAATGGGGAAATAGAAAGCAAACCTTTTAAGCGGCTATGAATTCCAAGGAAATCCCTTTGCCAATTTGTTATTTTGGAAAAGATGCTGCCAACACTTGAAAATGGCTGCAGAGGCACAGAGATCTGCCCAGAGGTTTCCACTAAGCCCTGAGGAAGAATGCCTTCCATACAGCTGCTAGAAAGGACACAAGAAAATCTCTCTGAAAGGAACAATATATCCCAAACTAGTAATTCTTCAACCTTTGAACACTTTTTTTTTTTTTTTAATTGCTAAAAGCTGCCTAAATTCTCTCAGTGACATTAAGGTAGACACAGTCTTTCTGTCATTACTTGTAAGTCTTTCAGTTTTATCTTGATGCTTTCAGAGAGTTACTTAAAAATAGCATCACATGGTCATGCTGAGCAATTAAAGAAGATTCATAACTTATACAATTTGTCCATATTTCCCTGCCCCTGTTCTCTCCATGTATACCAGCAGGTTTGAAATAAGCAGTCTCTCTTCAGGAAGCATCATGATATAAAATAAATAGGTGAGCTAAAGCAGAAGTACCAATTTTCATTTATGAAAAAAGTTCACAGTAGTAAATGCAACTATTAAGTGATTCTTTCCCCAAAAAATTGTCTTTATTTTATTGTGTTAATAAATTCGCCTGGTAAGACATTGAGCTTTTATGTTACATAGTTGATGTTATTTAATCTTGCTAAAAATAGGGAGTAAAATGAATACTCTATACTAAAATTATTGCAATTTATTAGCCAATTTGTCACCTTGGACACCATGAACTTTGTTATTTATAGTTAAATAAATATACACCTATATAATGTGCCCGTTACTTCAATTTGTCATCTTTTTAAGAAAAATTAGTTATTATCATTCCCCAATTTTTGACACATAATGAATAATTCAATGTAGTTATTTCATTCAAACTTGATTTTTTATTCCTATATATTAATAACTTCATTCCAAAACTAAATTACTCATTCCCTTGTTGTCAGTCACATTTTCTGTTCCTTCATAGGTTGAGCATCCAGTGGTAGTGTGTCACAAAACTGAAGCAATGCATATGGGAGTGTGCACTTTGCTGTTTATTGCTTTCCAGAGTGAGAACAGAATTCCTAAACACCTGTTTTACCACACAGCACAGGACATGTGCAATATTGTAAAACACATCATTTTACAGTGGTCTTAAGATCAGTTACTCTTGTGATGCCACAGTAGCAAGTCCCGGGAGAGGCTGGATTCAAACCTAAACAGGCGAGCTAGGTTTGTCAAATTGGGTGGAAAACCTCATTCAAATTAGACCCATGTCACTGTAATTGTAAGAAACAACACAGACTCCAAAGGCTGGTTTTGCTGAAATTCTACCTTTACTACAAATTCTTCTCCTTTTATACGCTGTTCCAATCCAGCTGGACCACATCGGTCAATTAATCAATACATTTCACCTGGTTGTCTGGCTAGCTCAACCCCTTCTTATAAACAATATTTGGGAGAATAAGAAAAGAGAAAGTAGAAAGAACAGCACCTGCAGGTTGTTTGTAATAACAAGTTGTCATTGTTTGGGTTCAACTTACTTAGGGCCTCACAAGCTGGTCCTGGGAAAATTAGTTTTCTCACTCTCTGACCAGGCTGTGGCAACTACAGATCATTGCTGTCTTCTGTCACTCTGTCTGCAAAGGGCCCTTGCAGGTAGGATAACAGACAACATTTTGCATTTTTTATTAAAAAGGAAAGGAGGAATTGTCACAATAGCAAGTCCCTGGATAAGTTGGATTCAAATCTATACAGGAGACCCCCAGCCAAGCCCGTTCAAGTTAGATGCAGGCACACCACTGGCCAGAGTTTAGGGTGGAGAGAGACCCCGGCCCATCAGCTGTTTTAACCCCCTGTAGTTCCAAACCCTCTGCATAAGCAGGCCTCCATAACAAACCAACACTGCTGTCACTGGCATCTCTGAGAGTTTGTGTTGTCCCTGTCTCCAACCAGCGACCTCACAAAACATTGGGGCATTCTTTTTGTTGAGTTAAATGCATGCTCTTTAGCTCTATAGGTCTTTGCATATAATCATTCTGAATCATTTCATTAAAATCCAAGAATCCAAACATTTTTAAATTTAAAATCTTTTCATGAGCTCATTAAAAGCTACCTGGGATATATGTATTCATGGAGAGATAGGAAGTTTCTGATAGGTCTTGAGATTCTGAAATATGACTGTAAACAAGTTGCCAATTGAGCCTTTTTTTGTCCTTTTTCTTAGTCTGGAGATTCATTTAAATAGATATATTTTGAACAAGCCTTATTCTGAGGTCCAGCTAAATCATCATTTGAAAGAAATAATTTTAAACAAACAATATTTTTGTAATACACTACCATAATTCTCTTCTACTAGAACCAGGGTACATTTAAGAGAAGGGAAAAATTAATTTTACTTTTGAATTTGGAAGGTAAATATTCAGAGAAAAGCATTATTAAGAATCTTCAGCTAAAATATATCCTTGTAAGTGCCCAGTTATGTCAGTGGACAGCTAAGAATATTTTGTCAAGCTACTGGTGAAGATGCAAGTCTGTTTATGACCTTCATATTTTTGATTTTGTGGATATTAACCTACACATTCTGAAACGTATTATTTCCTTGGCTGCTAACTTAAGAAGCAGCAGCAGCAGGGATACCAGAGACAGGAGATTGACATTGCATGTCTGGCTTTGCCAGGTCACTGGCTGAATACACGTTTTCCCTCTTGCAAAATGCTATTATTTTCTAATAGTCTAGAAACATGAATGACACAAAGAGCACATGGAAGAAAAGGATGTCATTTAATACTAATGTCAACCAGTCAGTCTGATTCTGTTCTGTAGTACGGCCTTTGTCTCACTTGCAGCACAACAAGCCTCTATATTTTTTCAGAAATAATTTTGGTATAGAATAACATCTCTTCTTCCCCACAGAAATAAAGATTTAAAGGATGTTCTATAGAAACCTGAAGATATCTTCAGGAAATAGTAAAATATTAATTTCATTAGTCATTGATGGGATGAGAGCAAGCAAAATGGACTTCTCTTTTTTTTTAATGGATTTAGAGAGAGTGCATTTTGTCAAGTTGTTAATTAGATCTTAGGAGACAGGCAACTCATTAAAGCTTTGTGTGTTCTAAATATTACTTTTTATAAAAAGCTATTTACATATATTGCTTTCACAATTAGATTCTGATAGGAGTACAATTTTAAATAGAAAACATTAATCAGAATTTATGTCTGACATATTAGTGCACTTGTGACAGTGCTAGGATTCAGAATAACTTATTTTTTTTCTTTCAAGTTTTAGAGCCTTCTTCTTGAAGATTGACTTGTTAGTTAGTTTTGTCAGTCAACTGCCTCAAATCAAATTACCAACTTTTTTCTAATTTTAATTTTAAATCCCAGATCCTTCTGACTGAAATGGTGGGAAAAGGACACACTGAAAGCTTAGAGTTATCTGTGGGCATATAAATACAATAAAATCAGAGCACAGAAAATATTTCCAGGGTTTCCTCTAATGTGCATATCTGAGCAATATTAAAGGATCAAAGCTCTGTCTATCATTCTATATATTTTTACCAATTTAAGATTAAATACTCTATCATTCTCTGAATGCACTAGAGAACCATATTGAAGTTTCTCATTACTGGTATATTATTAAAAGGTTTCTGAATAATTTGTTGAGATATTTGATAAAACATAATAAATCTCTTAGGAGAGTTAGGATGAGTTGATAAAATATATTTATAAAATATCAACATGGACACGAATATATTTAATTGATACTAATTTTAAACAGAAATCAGAAAAACTATTGTTGTATTAAACATGCTGCCAATAGAAACAATTTAAGTGATTTTCAGTCAAGAACATTTTCAGCTTTCAAAAATGTTATTCCTTATGGATCTATTTAGAGGAATGTTATACCTGAGCCAGTGTGAGCTTACAAGAAACTTTTATCAAATATTCTGTGAATTTTATATTTTTAAATAAATAAAAAAAATCTTCAGAAGTCTTCAGAAATCAGTGTTCAAATTCACTGTTCTCTTGCACAGTAATTTATCCCTACCTTGAATCGGCTGTGCTAAATTTCTTCTTTTATAAAGCAATACTTCCTTTAAAAATATAATTTGGTTTCTTTTAAAAAATACGCTTATATCGGTCATAATAAATGCTTAAATGCAAATATGATGGATGCTTACCCTTGAATATTACTTGAAAATGGACACAGCTTGACCTTCTAAATAAACAGAAATCTGTGTATTGTAAATTAGAAGAAGGGATACCTGCTACTGAATTGTATGTGTTTTTTAAATATCTCTAAGCAAGATGAATGATTTTTTTTACTCAGTTTACACCCCCTCTAAAAAAAATATTTACTTAGATAAAAGGAATTATGTAAGTAAAAACCTGTAGCAGAAATATGAACTTCAAAGTCAAAGAAAACAAGATTAATGCAGATAAACCACAGATGAATTCTTCTGAAATGCTAAAATGCTAATTTTTCTCTACTTGAAAACCATACACTTATGCATAGATATATTTTCTTTACTATTGCTTGTACATTTGTGAAATAGCAACAAATTTTCTGTACTTTAAATATCCACCAGGGTAGCAAGAATTGCAAAGACATTATCATCCCAATATTAGGGACAATTTATAAAAGTCACTTGCACAATCCTGCTTCTTACTTTTCTGGATGTTAAAATTAAGAAAATTTTAATAAGTATTAGAAAACGTAACCACAAAATATTGTTTTATATATTCACAGAATCTTCTTCTTAAGTAACTTCGTATCAGAGACCTAGACAAGTAAGCTGATTAGAGCCATAAATGTGTCAAGGATCAATGTAAAATTAGGATTACATTTCATATGGGAAGATCTTCAGTGGATTTAAACACTCTACAAATATTGACAAAATAAGATACTTGATCCCCATAGCAATACTCACTGGACATAAGAAACAAACAGTGAGCAACCTGATAGCTGAAGAAATAAGGTATTTCCATGTAGAGTGCAACCTGGAGAAAAGTTCCTGTTTCTATGTTTAAGGATATTTGTACAATTTTTAAAATTATAATGACATAAATTTTATACGATCTTACAGACACAAAATAAGGTATAAAATTCATCGATTCATATTACAGATCTCTAGTATTTTACACAAAAAACTTCTTTCTTAAATTCTCAGGAGTCCCCAGAGACTATGCAAACATGGAAAAGAATGAGTATGAAAGACTATCAAGTTGCTAATCTCATTTCTTCTTTCTCTTCAGCTAAATTAACACTGCCAGTTGTAAGCCCACCAGAATTTCAGCTTCAGCAATAGGATACTTGATTGTTTGCTGCACAAAGTTTCAATTGGAAAACATTCTTAACCAGGAAAGCTCCTTGGCAATGTCCTCCACCTTGCAAAATCATCTCTCAATGCTTGGGGGCCACAGAGGTCCAGAGAGCACAACTCCCTGATTTTAACTTTAGTCTGGCTTTCCAACTCTTTCTATCTGTGTTATATTTCATTCCTATTCTTCTAGAGGCAGGTTCTACAAGCATCTTTGCTGTCCTCTTTAACTACCCTGTGTCCTGGTTTAGGGCAATTTTGGGAGAATTTTCACCCGTTTTGTCCTTTTCTTCCACCACCATTTTCTCTCTTGTATAGTTGAAATCCAAAGAATTGTTCATTTCTTTACTCACACCTTAAGAACATGTGCCATCCTGACAGAGGTTGGAGAGCACTGTGCCAGCGTTGTCATGGCTCTGAACCTAAATTTTCAGCCCTGTTTCATAGCACAGATTAGTAGCTCACATTCCACACTGCTGTTGTGATCCTATGGCTTGTGATTATTCTGAACAATGAGCAGATCAAGCTAACTCCAAATGACACTCTGTAAAAAATAACGATTTAGTAGATTATTAACTCTCTATGACACTGTGACATCAGGATTAGTGTCTTGAATTAACCAAATGGCTCATCCTCACCCTAAGAATAAGATTTAAAGTAGAAAAGAAACATCCCATTTCTACATATTTAATACTTTCTGCCTTCTTATTTGTATGTGATTTCACAGCAAAAATTTTCAGAAATAATTGGTAGTTTCTGCTTTCAATTTACTGCTAAATCATCATGAACCCTGGGAATTCAAACGAACCAATACAGGAAGGGCTGCCAATCAAAACCTTTATGGCTTCTTATACTCTAAGAGAAATCTTGTCCAGCTGGTCCTTAGTCAGCAGTGGCAAAGCTGTGGTTTCACAATTCAGGTTACCCTTGAAAGTGACAGAAGGGTTTTTGTGTTGTGCTCTGTCTTCCTTGTATGCTTCTTTTGTGCTCTTGCAGGTAAATCAGCCAACACATGCACAAAGCTTTAGCACTTTTCACTCAGCTTTCTGCTTTCAAGGTTTCAGAAAACCAGAAAGTTTTCCATCTAAAACAGGATGACTGTGAGTTTATCTAGTTTCTTCCACTTTCCCATCATAGCTAAGAAAGCAGCTCTATCTTCCCTAACTGTAGTCCATCAGCTGACAGATATCCAAGGCAAGGAAGTGTGTCTGCATTGGAATCTGATGCTCTGTAAAAACAAATCTGAAAAGGGATGTCACAGACAGCTTATTACAGACAACACAGTGAAAGAAATTGGAGCTGTTTCAGTTGCAAAGTTGCCTACAGGTTTTTCCTCACAGTGCTTTAGAATTCATATAGAGAAGAAAAGGCAGCTGGCCAAATTTAGAGGAATGGGGACAGAAGGAAGCCTTCCCAAAGTAATGTACACCTGAAAAAGGCAAAAAAAGACCTACATTGTCCAAAAGTATCATTGAGTAAAAAATCAAGCTGAGAAAAGTTAATCCTCTGTTCTTTGTAACTATATTCAAAAATGGTCCTGTGAAGATTTCTTATATATTTGCATGAGAGATACCACATCATTTCACACAAGTAAAAAAAAAAGTATTTTGAAACAATTTACTCTTTGTTTTATTTATCATTTGTTTTCAAATTTTACAATTACAGTAGAATGGAATTAAACTTTGCTTACTGAGGTGACCCCTCCTTACAATTAACTAAGGAGGGGTCAATATGTAACTCATGGTTTCAATATGTAACTCATGGTTTCAATATGTAACTCATCTTTCAGGAATATTAGTAAAATTAAGTTCTCCTGCATCATATTCATTGCAAAATAGCCTAAACTCTGAAAATTGTTGTATCTTTGAGGGGTACAATATTTCCTGTTCTGCAATTATTGGAGTGGTCAGTAATCCCCAGTTCAATCTTTACAACTCTCATTTTCACATCAAAACCAATATCTACATGAATTACAAACACCCCAATATAGTGAAAATTAACTCTTACTTATCAAACACTTTAGTGTAAAGTTTTCTGACATTTGTAAATGATAAAAGGATGGATTTAAAATATCTAAATCTCTAGCAACAAAGCTTCTGAGAATGTACTTTTGGGTCATTTTGTACGTTGCATAGACTTATATTCTTGTAAAACAATAAAACATTAATAAATAGGATAGCTTTCAGACTCAGTGGTTTCATCAGGAAAAGAGTTATCAATAAACTTAATACACTAAATCTAGATGGATAGTAAAACTAGCACTGCAAGCCAAGGTGATTTCAAAGCTTCTCTCAGCAAATTAAACCAATACAAAAATAAGCCAGAAATTTGCAATTTAAAATACTGCCATAGGGAAAGTGAAAAAAATCCTTTAATTTCCTGCTTTCACTCTGAGTTACTTGTATGATCTTAAATGACATCACATACAACACAGTGTAATGTGATATGGCAGAAACTGACCCTAAGTAATCCAAAGAAGGAAATAAATCTGACTTTTGCCTTGAGGACAGGGCCAAGGCTGGTTATTTTAGGGCATTCACACAGGATCACAGACGGGTTGAGTTTGGAAGGGATTTTTGGAGGTCATCTGATCGTACCCTCCTCTGCTCAAATGGGATCACACCAGAACATGGCTGCCCAGGACCACACACAGATGGCTTTTTAATATCTTTGAGGGAAGAGCTGGACACATTACCTCTGTTCCAGAGCTTGGTTGCACTTTTCTGGTGTTTGAAAGGAACCTGATGCCACATGTCAGTCTGTGCCTGTTATCTCTTTCAGTGTAACTGGGCACCATGGGCTCTGTCTGCTTTGCACCCTTCAGGTGTTTCTACACATTGATGAGATTCCTGGAACATTTTCTCCTCTGGGCTAAGCATTCCCAGCTCTCTCAACCTTTCTTTGTATGAGAGTTGCTCCTTCGCTGAGCTCTCTTCTGTAGAGTGCTGGGATGAACTTTACATTTATGCTTTGTACAGGTGGCTTTGGACCACAAAGATAAATCAGAAGGGTTATTTCCCTGTGTCACATTCCACAAAATCATGCAGTCTTCAGATTCACAGAGCATGAATCAGTGACCCCTTGCTATAGAGTGCTTCTCTCAATTTTGCAAGAAATTTTCATCTGTAGGTTGAAATATTTCTTTGTAAATCAGGGACATTTTTTTGTAATAATGACCTCTGAATCATAGATGAAAGATTTGGAAGGTTTTGTTTAGCATTCATGATACTTCACATACACACACAAACACACACACACATATGTATGTTATAAACTTCAGAAAACACCTATATTTGAAATAGCAGGGCAAGCACTAATTAAAAGAGTAAGTGCACTACTATCTGATGAAAATAATTTTGTAAAGATGGAGACAATTTTAATAATTACCAGAACAATTTTAAGTCCACAAAAATAGTTTGTCTGGCTGGCAATTGGACAAAATTTAATTTGAGTGACCAAAACCAGTACAACCTAATTTATTGTCTGGGAATTCACTGACCTTGTAGATTCCAAAGGAGTAACATAGGCCAGAGTCTGCAGTCACTTCACTCATGCAATGAGTCACAAGACAAAGTCATCCTGGCTGTACAGGTCCAAATCAACTTTATAACAAAGTATGCCCCTTCACCTCACAGTGATGAAAGTGCTCTTTCTTGATAAAAACATTTTTGGATTTATTGGGAGCAACTATGAAGCAGAAATTCTGCTGCCACTATCTCAGTCAGGTGTGCAAAGATCTTTATACTTTGCTATATTATGAAATGTAATGAAGTGGTAAAATACCAACTCACTAGTAGGAGAACAAATAAGGAAATTCTTATTCTTATGTTAGATGTTTCCACAACAGATAATCATGCACACTTTCTCTCATACCCATCATTTCTATGAGATGGAAAACTGTGAAAATAATATCCACATAAAATGCTGTTGTCGATAATTTTACACAAAATACTTGTTGCTCAAAATTTATCACTGGGGTCAACAACAACAAAAATGTACTAAATTAGAGATCTAAGCTTAAATAAAAGGACATCTGTTAGCAAAACGGAGAGCAATGATATTAAGTCTCCAATCCCCAGGACACCAGATGACAGCGTAAGCAAGCACCAAAAAAAAGCTGAGAGGCAACATTAAAATTAACCCAGACAAACAACATCCCTTATCTGAAGAGTGGTCAAGGCAGAGCAACTAGAACACTTTTCTAATGTTCCTTTTTTTGGTGTTCCCTTCCAAAATACATTTCATCCAGAAAATTACATTTTATTTTCAAATAGCTACAGATGCCCTGAACTTTAATAAATGCAGATGATATACACTGCCTATAGCTGAACACCACAAAACCACACTGTTATCTTCATTTGCATTATGAACTACTCACTTGTTCCATATGTCCACATGATACCTCTGAAAGCCCTGATGTCTTCATTTTTCTGTCAGAGGCTGTAAAAATTACTTAACGTGTTTTTTCCTTTCAGCATTAAAAAGAGAAAATCCATATGCAAATTCATAGTTTATTCAAATCCATAAATCCAAGTAGAGACATCTGCTGCTAGCAGTAGACCAAGAGGCAGGTGTCCTGCATTGATTTTTTTTTATTGCCTGGCCTCAAAATTGACATTCTTAATACCTCAACATTTGTTTTTTGCTGCTATAAAAGTAGCTGCACGATTTATAGTAGAAAGTAGGAAAAAAACCAAACATTTTTCTACTGTCCTATTCTTTGATATTTCCTTAAAATTTTTTGAAAAAAACTAACTTGACACTCCAAACCTGAATGGATTTTTAGTGAAAAAAACCTACCAAAAACCAATAAATTAAACTAATGAGCAATTGCAATATAAAAATTGGAATGCTTTTGTTTTTATGTCAGGCAGCTATTATTTAAATTCTCTTTTTGTAAGCATTCTATTTCATATTTTGCAATCCTTAAAGACCTTTAAAAATATTTATCCTATCATTAGGAAAAGAAACAGAATTTACATTTGCTGAAATCTGACTGCAATGAGTCAGTGTTAAACACCTACTACATATATTTGAGAAACTGTATTTTCCACAAAATACATATTTATTTTTTTATATATTTCACATATGTGCAGACATGGATACCATTATAAAATCCCTTCACTTTCTAGTATCCAATAAAATTCAAGTTTTCCCAGGCCAATACCAGACTGTGTTATAGGTGACAAGGTCAAAATGCACAGGAATGGATTGTGAAAGCCAGAGGCATCTGATTCTATGGAAAGGATCTTTGATGAGAACAAATTATAAATAGAAAAAGAAGTGCCCTTTTTTCAACAGCCCATGGATCCAAGATATTTTCAGATTTTGCTTCGCTGGTTACACAAGATGAAATTCACACATAAAAATGGAGCAGACTCGAGTGGGACAGCATCTATTTAGGAAAAAAGCATGAGTAAATGAAGAAAATGCTCTTAAGTTTCGAAAAAAGCTAAGTTCACTGAGCCAACACAGAACAGGATTAAGCTACATTTACATTTGTCTGCCTAATCTATTAAAAATCACTTCTGATAAATAATAAAAGACTTCAGTGTAGGATAAGAGTCATACACAGGAAAATATATGACATTAAACAAAATAAGGCTAAACTGTCATTTTTTTTGTTATTATTATCAAAATTCTATTTAAATTAAGCATTAATTTTGAATTGAGAAGTATTTAGAAAAAAGCTTTGCTTCTATATCAACCTATTACTAATGTGATACGTTGCACTGAGTTACAAGAAATGGAAAATATAAACAAGTGAGATAATTTTGACTTTTTTTTATTGTCAAAACCAACAGGTGCACTGACCATCTGTCCTAGATCATACCACAAAAATTTTCCCCCATTAATTATAAACAGCTAGCTTGCCTTTGTATTGATCTCAGGAGCATTACTACATCTCTACCTATTATTAAATTAGTGGCTTTCGTGGTCTACATGGCCAAACTGGATATAAATGAAAATTTAAAGCATGCTCAGAGGCACATAAAAAAAGATTATATATTCACTGATACTTGGACAGAGTTGAATTTCCAGCTTAATTTTTTTTATCTCCATAAAAATTTGAGGTACGGATGAACTCTGACAGTAGGGATACTCTATGTTATGTAGAAAAGTCTACCCTGAATTTGAACTTTCCCAACTTCTTCCATCCCCTTCTACCTTTCAAAAGCAGAGCAAAATTTTTGTGTTTCTAACATAACTCATAGTGCAATTTCATAGTACATTGGTACAGTTAAAATGATGCACCAAAAAAAGGAATCAGTAAAGTGATGAAAGAAACATTTTAACATTTCAATAATATTTTCATTATTGTTGTTTTGAAAATATGATTTAGCAAAATCTATTCATTAACTGTTTTGTATTCTTAGAAGTGGAAGCTTTAGTAAATCAAGAAAAACAAACCAAGAATTTCTTACAGGCCAGGCCAGGAGTTTAGTAGCTGCTGTTCCACATTAGACACTCAAACAGTACAAGACTTCATTAAAAGATCTTAAAAAGCTCAAAGCTTTAAGAAAATGGTATAGAATTAAAGGACTTCTCTGTAGAACTGTGATTATAGACTTCTCCATAGAACTAGAGATGTGAAAATGTATGAAAAAAGAGTGCATTTCTAATATGATATAAAAATACTGGGTGGAAGTACTGAGAAAAGGAGATTAAAGGAACAGAAATATTATAAAGGGAAGGTAAAACAATTCAGACAAAATATGGGTTTTTCTGCACAGAGCAAGAAATTTCATTTTCAGGCTCCACTTGAAGTTACAAACCAATCTTTCACTACAAGAGCTTTTTCTTTCTTCTTGAGAAGAAAGAAATCCAAGATTTAAACAGTTATGTAGTAATTCAGTGGGTATGAAAATGTGCCAGGAATTTAATCCTTTTCACATTCAGAAGCTCCTGAAGTTTGAGAACACATTTGGCCACATCTATATTTAAATTTGTTAAACTTAGTCATAATTTCTAAACATACTCTTCATCTTTCTTTTTTTCTTGAAAGAAACATTTGCTGTAGAATAATGAATACAAATTATGCAAAGAAAGTCTT